>QVOA01007591.1:0-44528 GCA_014825685.1 Pseudomyrmex cubaensis | reverse complement strand
CAAACTTAGCACGGAATAGAACCATGTCCACGAAAAGCGATCGTAAAAACTCTTATGGGCCTGGCCGCTCTCAGGCTTCTCTCTGATATGGAGAAAGCAAAGTAGGTAGTAAAAAATTTTATTATATTTAATATAATTGTATTTAAAATTCAATATACATCCTCTGTGTATTGAAAAATACATATTGTAAAATTCAATACAAAATCTTCTATAGAATTTCTCCCCCTCCTCTTCTTAGCGGAATAACGGTCGCTTCTATAGAGACGAGTTCTGACCTAAGCGTCTTCTTTGAGTTTGAATTAGTTTGCAGTGCATGTCGGTAATATCGATACTATCGATACACAATAGGATCACATGCTGTGGACAGAACACCGGAAAGAAGATAAAGTAATTATAAAATATATATAGCTATATTCCTTGCATCTTTGTGCTTGAACCACAGAAAAGTGTGGTTCAAATGCTTTAATATCTTCCCATAAAAATAAGTTGTATAACTTAAGCTAACCTAGAAACTTTTCTCTTTTCCTGTCTTTCTCTAAAAAGTGATTTTATCAGTTATTATTTTATGATTATTTCGTCTTTTATTGAAATATTTTGTTTTTTTAGTATAAAAAACTTTAAAGCCAAATGATATATGTTTTAAGTTTGAATGTGTGATGTGTCATCATATTTGTAAACTGTTGCATACATATATATTTACATGATAACGTCTCTTTTTTGATATAGCATTAATACAAAATGAGGAATATGACACTTACAGAAATGGAGCCGTTAAAAATACATTTAGATTCGTTAGAAATGGCTGGAAAGATGGTGGACAAACATATTATTGCAGACAGCAACTTTCCATCTTTAATTAATCTCATGCGATACAACGTGCAAGGTAAATTATGTGTATACAATATATATTTTTTGTCAGAAGTCACAACTCTCTAACTATATGAGTATGTGAGAAATATTAATGTTATTATCTGAAAGTAATAACCTGATATATGTTACTGATATATCTTTTATTTATTTTTTGTTTTGTTTAGGTGGACCAACAGTTAGTGGTCTTGATGATCATGATTATCCTAACTTGAGCGTGTCAATGAGTTTAACAAATATCAATCAGATGAAAATCCACAGCAAAATTCCTTTGCCTTCTGAAGTAATGGAGCATTTTGGTCGTATCCTTTCTAAATTATTGTATTTCAGAGAAAAATATCTCCAGTTCTATTATTTTACATATATTTTTATTTGATCCTTATTGAAAACATAGACATGCAATGTCATTGTATGATGGGTCTTTTTACGGAAATTTCAAAAGCATGGCTTACAATCGACAGTGATATTTATCTATGGTCTTATGAAAATGAGTAAGCACACAATGTTTTATACACACAAAAGTTGTATTTAATGGTTATAACTTTGTATAAACTTATATACTTATAGAATACTAATAGATATTTAAAATATAAAATTATACAGGTCTGATGTTGCATACTTTGATGGTTTAAACGAGACTATTATAAGTGTAGGCTTAGTAAAACCTAAGACGGGAATTTTCCAGAGTTATGTTAAATACTTATTAATTCTCACAACTACAGTAGAAATAATCATTCTTGGCGTTACAATACCTGATGACACAAAAGGTAACAATTTGTTACAATTCTGGTTGTTGAATGATAATTCTTTCATTTTATGTTACTAATATATTGTAAATCTTGTCGATTGAATTTGTATACATCCACAGAAGTGCAGTTAGTTCCCGAGCCAATTTTTACTGTTACAACTGATGGGATAGGAATTACCACAATTGCTAATACCAGTAGTGGTAGAATCTTTCTTGGTGGTAGAAACGGATCGTTATTTGAAATATATTATCAAGTAGGACACACAAATATTTAAGATTTTTTAAAAAAGACGTATCTTAACTTTTATTTCAATCAGTTTCTTTGCATGTGTACAGGCGGAGAGCAGTTGGTTCGGTAAACGATGCAAAAAAATTAATCATTCAGAAGGTCCGTTGTCATTTCTAGTGCCGTCATTTGTTACCATGGCTCTGTCGGAAGAGGAAGCTATAATACAGATATCAGTGGATGATTCACGTAATATTTTGTACACTTTGGGCGATAGAGGTACAATTACAGTTTGGGATATTGATAATGGTGGTGCATCTAAAATCACATCATTATCCCAAGCTTCTTTGGTACAAAATACTGTCCATGTCGTTAAGTAGGTAATCCTTTATCAATATTGCATAAATTGTTAGTAATCAAATTAACATAATTTTTCTTTCTTTCAAGGACTCTGGACAGTAACAATTTTCGACCTCTTGTAAGCATATCGGCCATAACAGAGTCCGAATCGGTGCATCTGAACTTGGTTGTTGTTGCAGCGACGGGAACTCGATTCTACTTTAGTTGCACTTCCGTTACAAATCCTTCAAGTAGGCCGCAAAGTCTACATTTAATACATGTCAGATTACCACCGGGCTACGCTGCGAATGCTCCAGTAATGAGGCCGCGGAAAGTGCAAATGGCTTATTATCGGAAAGGTAAATTACTTAATCACTTGTGTATATCTCGCGTGAGTGAAATGTCAGATATGTTATTTAACTTACTGATACTTCGTGATATTTCCTAGGGACACTTATTCTTGTTTGTGGAGGTGATACAGAAACGGCGTGGTGTTTAAGCAATGATGCTTATCCATTTACAAATTACTTGGCTGAAACTCAGAGTATCTTGCCTCTCGACAGTCCGGCCTGGGCTATGGAGGAAATCATACGTGATTCGGCTATACATATAGAGAAGCAAAGCAGCGCTCAGGGTGAACCTCCGTTATTGGTGCGCCAACATATGGAGCCACCAAGAAAATTCATATTTTTGACAGCACAGGTATACGATAGGTACATTTTGTTACATTTATATAAATATTATCGTACGCGCGTGTGTTATCTATTACTATTGTATGTGCACACATGTATCTATTTATAATGTGAATTACATTTTGCTGCAGGGAGCAATAATCTTGATGCAAGTACGTCCTGTAGATATTCTGAGACAACTTCTCTTGGAACAACGTGGACCCGACACAGAAGCAGTACGCGCATATTTCCAAACTCAATCTCTGGAACAGGCTTGTGCTACGTGTCTAATTTTGGCGACGCTTGAAAGTTCTCAAAATGCTCAGGTAAAATTTTTATTTTTTATTACGTGTAAAGTTTACTTGTATGATGTTAGAAAATATTATTATAGAAATATCCTTAATTTTATTAATAATACATATTTTTTCACGGCAATATTAGTTATCAGAATGGGCAACTCGTGCATTTTTCCTATATGGTGGTCAAAGGACAGCAGGAATAGGTCCTTCAATTGACATGCATAGTGGTTTTCCTGGTACGTATATGTCTTTTGTACAATGCGTGCATAAATGTTTACATCGTATTTAAAAAATTAATGTTTTAACTTATATATTAATAGATTTACGCACATCTACACCTAGAGTTCCGCCCTTCGACTCGAGAACTCAAGTCTTCCGGCCATCTGGGCAAATGGGTCTTAGCACAGATGTTGCTTTGCAACGTTTCTCTGCTAAACACAGCGGATTATATCTTTACATAGGAAGAATACTTCGTCCCATATGGAACATACGTTGTATAAAACAAGAGACAATAAATAATAAGTGTGTGGTAAGCATTATTAAAAAAAATATTACTCTATCTCCTTGTTGCTTTATATAATTAAAGTGTAATATATATATTGAAAAATTGTATAATTTTTTTTCAGATATCCAGTACAGTACCAGCAACACAAATAGCTTGGATTTTAGGACATTTGCAAGCATTAAGATCTTTCTTGAACAGAAATACGCATATCACAAAACAGTATGTATTTCTATAAGCTTTCTTTGCAATATTTTATTAGATTGTATAACAAATTACTTAAAGAATCAATTACAACTAACAATATTTTCAGACAAAGTACAAGTAGCAGAGGTATAACAGATGGGTTTGAAACATCGATTCAAAGTCATTTTCAAGAACCAATAGTGGAAGAAAGAAACTCGTTGGATGCCCTAAAAGTTTTTATCACTCACGCCTGTGAAGTTTTGGGTCTGTGGAAGATATTATGCGAGAATCAATTGAACAACATTGTCAGCTGTTTATCGAAGGTTTATTATTACAGTTAATCAAAATTTTAAACGATATAGCTGTTTTATTTTCATAACAAACAATTACGATTTGAATATATTTCAGGATCAAATTACTCAGTTTTCCACAGCCACGTTTAGAGATCTAATTTTAATAGGTCATGAAATATCTTCTTTACTCATCGTTCATCTGATTGATAGGTAAGTTTATGACGTTTTATTGATGAATAGTTTCACAGTAGAAGTATAATACAATATAATCAAATCTTGTAGTTACCTCGGCGATAATGCATCAGTGGATTCTGTGAGCGCGAAATTGAGAGAAGTATGTCCCAATTTATACAGAACCGAAGATGCTGTTTGTTCCAAGGTAGATACATTTATATGTTACGTAACTTGATAATGCATAGTATAACAAGAAATCATGTATATATTCATCGAATTTAGGCCAACGAAATTCTTTTGAAAGCAAAAAACAGCACAAATCCCGAGGAGAGAGAATGCTATCTTCAATCTGCTTTAAAGGTATGTGTCGCAATCACATCACTCTCACGATATGAAAAACAACGTTTAATTTTATTTGTTTAATATATCCACGCAGCTTTGTAAGGAAGTAGCACCCAGGTTAAATTTGAACGCAGTATGCCAACAGTTTGTGGCATGTCAGTTCTATACGGGAGTACTTGAACTGTGTATCTGCTGTGCAGAAAGAATAGATCCCAATAACGCTGCCTCGCATTATTACAAAAACAATGAACCGATAGAGGATCAAGAGGGAAGTCTAGCTTTTACAAAACGGTACACACGATTTTCAATTTTTTGGAGAATATAATGAAAAACCTTCTGATTAAAGTTTGTGAGCCTGTTTTAATATACTTTACAGTTCAGAAATTTACAAGGAATTTATTACGATGCTGGATCACTTGTACCATCAGAGTATCTCTGATCCCTTAACGCCGACTATACCGAGTAAGCCTGGACCTCCTTTACAGATTACATCAACCGCTGCAATACCACCGGCGAAAGAAATAGTAAGACATGTAATTTTTTTTTTTTTTTTTTATTGTTTGATACACACACATACGTTGTAACTACACAACGTTGTTTTAGTTGCACGAGATCATAAGAGACGCACTGCAGGCGCCATGTGAAACGCTTCACTTTTCCATTTACACGTGGATGATAGAGCGCGGACTTCACGGCGAGTTGGTCGCGCTCGCCGCACCCTCGCTAGAAACTTATCTCAGTCGCGTAAACGCGCCCGAGTTACTTTGGCAGTTTTACGAGAGAAATAAGAATCACGCAGCCGCGGCAAAAATATTGGACTCCTTAGCTAGCAAAGTCGGGTAAGAATATTGTGTTGAACACAATACGTATGTGTTGAATATTGTGTTTTATATGAGATTATATAACAATATAAAATGGTGGATTTTTAACTGAGATCTTTAACAGGTCTGAAGTGCCATTATCAAAAAGAGTAGAGTATTTAGCGCGAGCAGTTGTATGTATGAGAAGTGATCAAACAGGATATGCTCCGTATCTTGGGATTTTCCTACGCGAATTGGAAGACAAGTTGGAAGTAGCTAGGATGCAACAGCAGGTACGTATTTTAAACTGTCGTCAGTAATCATAAGCCCATTAGATTATGTAAACCGAAAATCTAACCATGTTATACTAATCTCTGCAACTTTTTATAAGATTACTTAAATATTGTTTGTTGTTTTAAATATTTATAGATACTTGATATTATCAGCAATCAGCAAAATCTTTACGACTCGATGCTGGTAACAGATGCAAAATTGAGACTAAATTCTTCTCTGCTTGATATCACACAGGTTTGTAATTGAGATAAATATGCTTTTTTTCTCGTGTTTTTCTTTTGATTCTCATATTATAAAATTTTTTATTACAGTTATATGAAGAATATGCGGATCCCTTACAACTCTGGGAATGCAAGTTGGCTATAATCCATTGTTCTGGTCATCAAGATGACATGTTGATCAAAGGAATTTGGACCAATATAATCGACAACGGTACAATGTGCAATGTTTTATGTTTCGAAAGCTTTGTAATTTGTATTAAATGTTCCTAAAATGTTTTTATAACAAGTTTTCTAATGATTCTAGAATTAGAAAATGCAACAGAAGCTTCGAACGAAGATAAAATAGCTATCTTAATGAGCAAGATTAAAATACTTGGCCAAGAATACATGGGATCACCGCACTGCTTCCCAATCGGTAACTAATTTTTTTCATACATGAATATAATTTTTGATATCGAAACTTGTGTATATTAACATATTCTTATATAAATTTACTTATTTTTTTTTAGACTTCCTAATAAAACAATTAGAAATGAAGGCGTGTAAGTACAAAGTATCTAATATCGCTATTATAACTGGATTCTTGGAATTGGGAGTAGCAATGGAAGATCTTTTAGATATTTATGACAAGTAAGTATTATTTTTTTTTGTTAACTTCGTAGAGGTTTGTTTCTCAAATATAAAATTGTTTTATCTTTATCACGATTTATCTGTGTCTAGAATGATTGGCAAAAATACCCGTGCCTGGTTAAATGAAGGCAATGAATTTCATCTAATCGAATCGACAGCAAGTTTAGTGAATTATTTTATAACAAATTCAAACATAACTAACAGTTTTGTCAGGTAAGTATTCATTTGCATTGTGTGTATGCACATTCTCAATATATTTTCATACAAAGACTAAAAAAATAAAATAAAATCAGAATGTTATATGACTGCACAAAAATTAAAATAACAAAAAATGACAAACTAACTTTTCTTTTTGCTACAGAAGAAAGATAATAACAAAATGTCAAGATGTTATTTCGAAGTGTTTAACGACTCTCTTTAGTAAACCTAATGGCGGAGATCTCGACAGGGAAATAGCAAATCTACGATCAATTCAAAGCATATTGAATCGTATGTAAAAGATTTTTAGAGACACGGATTTAAAAGATATGTATATGTACGAATTCGAATATATTCGTGGAAAAGAAAAAAGTGAAGCGAATCTTTGTGACTTACAACTGTTGCCTGATAATGTTTGACATAAGAAGCAACTCGCGATATCGATTGAGAAATAAATTGCTCAGCTTTGGAAAAGTATGCAATCTGTTCATGTCAAGAAATATTGTGGTTTATTTAGTATTTTACACATTTGTACATTCTAAATACATATATTGTATAAATCATTTTCCGATTATAGTCTATAAATTGACGACTTTCCATAGCTCTCATTCCTTTCCTTGACAGACCTCACCTCACGCACACTACAACAACTGAGTTACATCCGCAACAGGTGGTAACTACTTTATACGCGATACGTCATTTGCGTTCAACCAATAGCGTATGAGCACGGTTTCTCGCGATTCACGCTTGAAATATTCTCTCTACTGGAACTCTCTTCAAACGTTTTTCATTTTTATAGTTAAATAGAAAATATCTAAGTGACTCATTAATTTGACCGAAAGATAATTATTTCCTCATGAGAAATTGTTACTAAAATATTTTTACTGGTTTTAGATAGAAAACTGTAAGCTCAACTTATATTACCTATTTGTACAAAGAAAACAATTGAATTGCTGCTTTGGTCGCTCAGAGAGAAACGAGATATTACACACGAAGCATTTTCTGTCCAACTTATGTTAAATTGTGTCCTAATTGATTAAACATATTCTTCTTTATTGCCTTACATGTCATTATATAGAGTATCCCATGGAAAGTTATTGAAACAAATCAGCTCATTATATCATTTTATTCCTGCGTTTTACTCCTTAAAGATAATTTCAAGAACGTGTAAAAATTACACAAGCAATATAAAGATAAGAAATTTACCAATGTGAAAGGAAAGAACAAAAATATAAAACTTTTTACGATATAACAAAGATATTCTTTATATTCTACTCAAGTATTTGTAAGATACATAATAAAAGATAAAGTACTTGGATACGAAAATATAAACTGAAAACTCAACGCTCTGTTGATGAAAACATTTGTTTTCGATGTCACAACAAATTTTTGTTTACTCGAGAAAAAAGTCCTTCCTACACGGACGGATTTTGTCTGGTGATGTACGATCAAATGTATAATCATATGAAATTGTTTCAACGAGCATATATATTTATAAATCTTATATATAACTAGATATAAGACTTGTCTACAAATGTGAGATTTTTTCCTCGGGTAAAATTGTTACTACAATCATTTAAAATTAAGATGTAAAAATTAAATAAAAGCATTTTTCTATAAAATTCAAAATTTCAATTTACACCAATACTATATTGATAAATAAAAAATTCGTTAGAATACAAGCCAAGGAATAGATATTGCGTATGAAACGACAAAGAGTCTGCCCAAGTCTCTAGATATATGTTGGCCCTGAAAAGGGCCGATGTATATATAGCCGCAATACGCATCGAATTATTTCTTCACTTGGAACTGGTGTATTTGGTGACAGCTTTGGTTCCCTCACTGACAGCGTGCTTGGCCAATTCTCCAGGTAGCAGAAGTCTCACTGCGGTCTGTATCTCACGAGAAGTGATCGTCGATCTTTTGTTGTAATGCGCCAATCTTGACGCCTCGGCGGCAATTCTCTCGAACACATCGTTGACGAAACTGTTCATTATGCTCATGGCTTTACTGGAAATCCCAGTATCTGGATGCACTTGCTTCAACACCTTGTAGATGTAAATGGCATAACTCTCTTTCCTCTTCCTCTTCTTTTTCTTGTCGGTCTTGCTGATGTTTTTCTGAGCCTTGCCCGCCTTCTTGACGGCCTTTCCACTTGCTTTCGGCGGCATGATGATAACTTAAAAGAGTAGCAGCGATCTCGTGGCACAACGTACAACAGAGAAGTCGGAGCGTCGATTGACCGATCCTGCGTCGAGCACGCTCTTTTATACGAAACGGAGTGGCAACGGCGCAACCAATCACGTTGCGCGACCACGCGCGAAGCCGATTGGTGCGCTGCTACTACGAGAAGTGATTGACAAGTATCCGAAAAACGAAATAACGACAATATATATCAACATTGCTGTTGTCATTGACAAGTTTCATCCTTCGAAAAACAACAAATGTCAAACGCTGGCTCATTATCGCACATAGCATTTGCATGACAGCTCGCCAAAAAGTGAACGTTCTCGATGATTTTTGCAAGCATGGAAAAAGTCGAGAGATCGTCCCGTCATTAAATTCTATGTTTTAAAAGGGAAAACGGAGCAGATTAAAGTTGGAGTTGCGGTTCTTAGAGATTTTTCTCCTTCGACAAGCACGGGGTATAAATGAGTTAGTTACATTTATAAGTTGTCAAACGAGCTGTGAGGACGTATACAAATGAGATGACGATTCCAGCAATGATCGGAAAAATCCACACAATCGTATAATTATGAATGACAACAGATTGGAGTTGTGTGATGTAGTAGAGATGGTAGACATCTCATCGGAAAGTGCGGACGATATCTTAGACAAACATTTGGGTGTAAAAGCGATGGATTTTCCACAGTTGCTTACACCTAGATAAAAAAACAACGCTCGGATATTTCAGCCGAGTGTTTGCAACGTTTCAAGCGCAATTTAAAAGAAAACTTTCTACACCGATTCATAACGGTTGGTGAAACTTGGGTTTGCCATTCCGCGCTTGATCTTTTTGAAACCAAGGAACAGCGGAAAGCGATCGACCGAAGACGGCAAAGACGACTCTATCGGCTGTATTTTGAGATGTACGTGGAATAATTTTTATTTATTATTTTTAAAAAAGAAAAAACCGTCACGAGTATTATGCGGACTTGCTACAACGTTTAGGCGGCGAAATCAAAGTGAAACGACAGCATTTATTTAGAGAAAAAAAGCGTGTTTCTTTCATTAAGACGATGCACCAGCTCACCTGTTGCAATGGCCAAAATTTACGAGTTTGGGCTTCGAGTTGCTGCCCCTCATCTGCTTTATTCGCTAGATATCGGCTTTGTCCGATTTCTATTTCCGTGTTTGATTAAATGATTGCATAAAAAGAAATTTTGGAGCAACTGTGATACGTTTGCCGAAAAATTCTTATTTATCTTCAACAATTCATTATAAGAACATAATTTCCACGACGTCGGTTTTCGCTGTGAAACACGTTTACTGTGATATCTTTTACCTTTTTCTAAAACTAAAATTACTAGTTTATTTATCTAAATCAGTTTTATAAGTTTAATTACTTTTTTTTTTATTTTTGCTTTAGTTTTAAAAAACGTGGTTTAGTCTTGATGACGGTTGACATGAAGTCTCTCTCTCCTTGTCAGACTAGATTAAAAAAAATCATAAATAATTTAGTTTACTATATTTATAAAAAAATGTACTTTAGTTCTTTAGGGAAATTTATAAGAACACGTCTAAGTAGCTATTTTATAATCATTTATAATTTTTTTATTCACGTGTGTAAGGCACAATACTACTATGACGAATAATTTGTTTTTATTAAATCTTCATGTCGATCGTTAAGGGTTAATGTAATAACTTCTGTTAGTTCACTGTTATGAGCAACAAAGAGAAACATTACAAAATATTTCGTAACGATATTTATTTTTCAGTAAAAATTCTTACTCTAATAATTATAAACTTTATTTTATCAAATTTTATTGAAATTACAACGCAAAAGAACTAAAAATGTTCTCTGTACAATATCCTTAGATTTACAATACAATATCCTTAGATTCTACTTCTAAAATATGTTTATTATATGTACATGTGCATTCATTATATGTATAACGTGTATATATAGATATCCCAATTTTTTTTTACAAATTTTCTCACTGTATTATAGAAAACAGGTCAGTCAATCTCAAATACGCTTACAAATATCAAGACATTTACACTGAAAGTTCTTGAAATCAGTTTGTGATAAAATAATAAGCCCCAAGTTTTAGGTTAGTAAATGTATGTAAATATTTCAACAATTGTATTTCCAACAAGTTATCGATATATATATATATATATATACGACGCATAAAGAAACATTCTTAAATGTTCAATATCAAAAACCATAGCGCAAAACATTTGTAATGACATTTATGACATTTATGTTGATGCCAAACGACAAGGTTATTCCTTCGTTATAAAAATTTGTGGCCCTGAAAAGGGCCGTTTTGTTTTGAGTGTCGTATTATAATTATGCTTTCTTCTCGGTCTTCTTGGGCAGCAGCACGGCTTGAATGTTCGGCAAAACACCACCTTGAGCGATCGTTACACCGGAGAGTAACTTGTTCAATTCCTCGTCATTGCGGATGGCAAGTTGCAAATGACGAGGGATGATCCTTGTCTTCTTGTTGTCACGGGCAGCGTTGCCAGCCAATTCCAACACTTCAGCGGCCAAATACTCCATGACGGCTGCCAGATAAACCGGGGCACCGGCACCGACGCGTTCAGCGTAATTTCCTTTCCTCAGCAATCGGTGAATACGACCAACGGGAAATTGCAATCCCGCCCTGTTCGAGCGTGACTTCGCCTTCCCCTTCACTTTGCCTCCTTTACCACGACCAGACATTGTTGCTCGGTATTTAACGAATAGCAGAGATCCTCACTTGTCAGAAAGCAGGAGAGTTGTGACGCTACCGAGTCATCAGCCGCTCTTTTATACCGAACAGGAGCGGCGCCTCAGCGCCAATGAGAGCGCGCGACGGCTTTCAAGGCTTCCGATTGGTGCGGCGCAGCTCTCGCGAGCACGTATATAAGTGTTACACGGAGCTTTTGTTAGTTTCACATTTCGCGATGGTAATGTTGAAATTGGAGAGAGTCAAATAATTTTTCATGGTAATTTGTGAGAAATATATGAAATAAATATCTGTGATAACGTTATAATATTTTATGACAGTCATCGTCATTTCAGGTCTTCAGGTCTGAACGTTGGATTCGTGTTAGATTCCTAACGTTAAAAGCATTTGTCCATGATTGCGGAAAGAATTTCCGCCTAGTTGCTAATGTCTCTTCATCGTTCCAGACGTATGATAAAAAAAAAAAAAACTAATTTCAGAGATTGCAAATTTTTTATTGACAATTGTTTTAAATAAATACTTTTTGTCGTATAACGAGACTTTCGTTTGTGCAGTAGATGTTTAATAAAGATTTAAAAGTTTTAAGATTTAAAGAATTTTGTAGCTTTATCGAGGAACGAAATATTCAAAACGTTTATATTCCCTATATTTTGTTATTGTTTATATTATTGTATTCTCAGTATATGTTATTGTCTGTATGTTGTATTCTCACAAAGTATTAAGCTTTCGCGCGCGAGTCTGTTGACGACTTTGGTGATCTCGTGATATAAAAACTGATAAATTATATTGCCAGTGCCATCTTCAAACAGACAGCGTATATTCTCTCCGCGTATTTTTTTTTTTCTATTTCTTACAATGAATTTGAGAAATAATAAGTGATCATGTGGCAAAAATTGCACAAGTTTGTTGTTCTGCATAGGCAAGTGTCTCGATCGTTTCGTACAACAGAATAGCTCGTACGTTTTGTTTGTTTATGTTTTTGTTTTACTATTTTAGTTTAATTATTTCTCGTCCTAACCTGCTAAAAATTGCCAAGTACACAAATTCAAGTCGCGATATGGCAACGGACGCGAAATTTACATCAAAGGTCAAATCTGATTTGAAGAATGTTTTTCGTGCCGCCGTGAAAGCAGTATCGCCAAATGAGATCATAAGGAGGAGAGTAAAATTTCGCGACAACACTTTGTACATAAACGAGAAGAGTTTTCCCCTTCGGGAGAACGTTTACCTCGTTGGATTCGGTAAAGCAGTTATGGGAATGGCGCAGGAGTTGGAAAAATTACTTGGTAACGTTTTGAGAAAGGGTATTGTCAGCGTTCCAAGTGTGTCGAAGGATGCCATATGGACGTCCGAAGATACAGCTGACTTTCCCAAATTATACAATAGCGTGATAGATTATCGCGAGGGCGGTATAAACAATCAACCTGACGTTAGATCATTGAACACCACGCATGATATTATAGATTTGGTTGAAAATTTGAAAGACACGGATACTCTGATAGTGTTGATATCGGGCGGAGGATCCGCTTTGCTGTACATGCCCAGGCCTGTTCTCGATCAGGACGACAAGCTCGAACTCTGTAAAAAACTTCAAAATGCAGGTGCCAATATCACCGAGCTCAATACCGTGAGAAAAAAGTTGTCTCTCGTAAAAGGCGGCGGTATAGCGAGAATGGCTTATCCCGCGTCTGTGATTACATTGATATTGTCCGATATCGTCGGCGATCCTGTGGATCTGATTGCTAGCGGCCCGACCGTTTACAGCGCGAAAGCGCCGGAAAGTGTTGTCGCTATATTAAAAAAGTATCACTTGTATGAATCATTAGACAGTAATTTGAAGAAATTTCTATCGTCCAAAGAGACAGTTCGAGACACTAGACTATTGACCCCGGCTAAACAGTTTAAACACGTGACGAACATAATCTTAGGAAACAATACAACGGCTCTCGAAGCCGCAAGTTTAGAAGCGTTGCGAAAAAAATGGACTCCGATAATATTAAGGAATGATATTACTGGAAATGTGCAGGATGTAAGCTTGGCGTATGTTCGTATAGCAAGTTTGATTTGTCTCTTTTGGTCAAAGGAATTGGATAAAGAAGTGTTTTATGACAGAATGCGAACTGTACCTGCGCTTCCATTAACCGTTGATAAAATAAACGAAATCTTTCATTGTATCACCAATAATTTTGACGGTTTACTTCTGATTGGAGGAGGAGAGCCCACAGTTGTGGTAAAAGGTCAGGGAAAAGGCGGTAGAAATCAAGAGCTGGCTTTACGTTTCTCATTGGACTGGTTAGCGGAGATTAAAAGTTATCCACAACTTGTTGACTTTGATGTGATAATGCTGAGCGGAGGAACTGATGGTCAAGACGGACCTACTGATGCAGCAGGTGCATTCGGTTATCCTGCCATCGCACCTATCGTGCATGCTCTTTACGCAGAAGTCAAATCCACAACTGATAGAAACATTTTGACGCGAGATCAATGTAAAGCCCAGCAAATGAGTGTAACAAATACCGAATTGCACGGACAAAACTTAGATACAACAGAAGTGTCTACTTCTGCTACAGGTGATAGTAATGAAAATCTGGATTGTTCGGTTTTAACATTAATGGAAGTAGAACGCATGTTACCTGAAAACACTTTGAAAGAGAACGACACGTACAATTTTTATTCACGTTTCAAAAAAGGAGAGGACTTAATAAAGACAGGAATTACAGGAACCAATGTTATGGATCTGCATCTCATTTATATTAAAAAACGTCGTTGTCAGTGCGAACATGAGCTTAAGTCTCTGAACAACGCAGAGTATAAGACAGATGGTTTGGATGCACATGACTTGCACATAGATAAAAAGACCATCGAGAAATATAAGACTATACGAGCCTCTAAATCTGTTGAGGACTTTCTGCCAACTCCACACTTGACTGTCAAAGAGGACAAACCGTTTCTTAATATAAAGATTATAGATGACAGTTTTACAGAGCCTTGTTATAATAAAAAAAAACGTGAGCTTGATTAAGCAAAGAACATGTACATAAAAGTCATTACGTATTTATGCATATATATTTATACATATAATTATATATATTGTTTATTAGGGTGCATAAAAAACTAAGTTACACGGTGAACAATACTTTTTTTGAGAAAGAAAAAATAGGTATGTACCTTATTTTTTCCTCTATTTGTCTTGAATTTATATAAGACAAAAATGAGATCATCTTTTGTACATTATATTATGTTGTTATATTACATTATTGGTAATCATTACTGTGCACTGAAATTCAAAACGATAAGCTTTTTTTTATAATTTAAAAGTTAATATAAATATAATTTAAGAGTAAATATTAATATGTTTTTGTAAAATAAGAATTCTACTCTGTCATAAAATTATAATCATAAATATTACACAATTACTATTTACAAATCTGTTTTCTAAAATTAAATTTTACATATAAACTAGTTTTCATATAAACCAGAGATGTCTGATATTTATAAAAATGATACGCTGAAACTAAAGTTTCAGAATAAAAATCAAGCAAACATAGCCTTTACAAACTAATAATTACAAACTAATCTCATATGCTAAAGATCCCAACTAAATAAGTGATGTTTGACTAGCATGTCGCGAACTCCATCCTTTAGAGGTTGTGACTGTTCCTTTTTAGGCGGTAGTTCCCAGTCGGGATTTAAATTAAATGCAAATTGGCTCAATATTCTTAATTCACATTTAATTTGCACCCAACCTGGACTGTTTATGAAACTCCACGGTTGATACCTTAAGACATTACACTTTTACACACATTGTACAAGAAAAAAAAACGGTAATTATCATTGTAACACTAATATTTAAACTTACCACTTTTGTACTACCTCTACACAGGAGCATAAAACCTCTAACCATAAATGAAGCACTTGCTCGTTCAATCCGAGACAGATGAGAGAACGTAATTTCACATCCATCTGAGCATGCGCATTGTCATGCGTTAAATTTACAGATTGAACACAACGATACAGCAACTGGAATATTATTTCGTTATTTGCTGAACGTGGACAAAAAAAATTTGTAGATGATAAGTTTTTAGCACACCTCTTCCGGCGTTAAGACTTTGCCATCCTCGTCCAATCTGTATGTTTTGCATAAAACCAATCGACTATAAACAGAATTGAAGTCCTTTTCTACTTCTCTGTTAGAGGCTTCTTCTATAAATAACCACGGATGACACGGTCCGCCCAGAAATGACGGTCTTTTCATTCCATGTTCCAGTACTGCTTTTACAGCGGGGCATAATGTGCCTCTCACTAGGTCAGTTACGGCTTCGCTAACCGCATCGTCTCCCGCGCATGTATACTGTTTGCTTCGCTCGTCTAGCAATTCAACAAACTTTGCAGGAAACCATCCTGTGTAACATCAACGTACATTAAAACACGCTTCACGTTACTAAGAGGTTTTACTTCAATCGAGATAACCATTAATGATACACATCGCGAGACTTACAGAAAGAGAAAAAAAACATTACTTTCACATATCTCACCTCTTAGCCCATTAAGTTCTCCCACCCAACAATGTTCATCTTTTTGACTAATGATCGTAATTATATCGTTCTTCCGAAAACCGAGTTCATCGTCATCGTGTCTCTCAAAATCTGTAATACGAACAGTGCACTTGCGACACATAGTTTCACACACAGATTCACAGATTCAATTTGTGAAATTTCGAGAAGTTTAATTACTATTGCAACATGACATAAAAAACAGTACGTGATAATAGGAAAAAAAATTTGAACCTAATAAAGCTTTGGCCCTTCTCTTTCTCGTTCGCGACACGTTGACATAATTGTCATGGTCCTTCGCATGACTTTCCATTGTGTAGTCCGCTATGAGAACAATGTTATTTAACTTTGGATCAACATTTATGAAATGTCTTGCAACTTGCAAGACAGCTTCTCTCAAATCGACTAAAATTTCTGAAAGTTTCAAATTCCCATTAGACAAAAAAAAAAAAAAAATCATGTTTAGTGAAAAGTCCATAAAATTCCATTGCGTGTAAAAGTACCTGTTTGACGAATATTTTTAGATTTTGCATCGTCTTCACTGGTGTCGTTTCCAAACAAAATGGTTTGTAACATCGATTTACTTCGTTTCATTTGACGTCTGTGCGTCATCGTAAATATACACAAATAAATAATTAAAATTGTTGATTATTGTTAATAATATGGTAGAAATACAATATGGTTCTCGTCGCGTTTATACCTATTTAAATGTTGTTTCGGTAAGTTTGGTACCGCGTCCGGATTTCCCACCAATCCGCCTTGATCAGCCATTAAATATGCCAAGTGACGTCGCCTATGAGTTTCGACTAACACATCTGTCAGTGATCCACTAACTTCTAAAGATACCTAAAATATATATTTTAAACGCGTAAATAAGAATATTTACGTTACGTGAGATATACTTTTTTAAAATATATCAAAAACAATATACACATACATTAAATAATTGGTCCACATCGTCAATGTCTCCTGGTATATCTGAAAGAGCATTGAATATTTGTGCAGAGTTCTCCAATTGTTTTAAATCCGCTTCTGAAAGATTAAATAAAGATATCAGATGATTATAAACGTAATTATTACGAATAATAATATATACTCTTTATAAATCATCGTAAATACCTTTTATTTTCAACATTCCTAATGTTATTTGAAATAAAACAATGGACCCGTCGAAAAGAAACAAGTCCCATATTCGTAGCAATATCTTCATGTGCACAACCGATGCGAATAATGTCAGGAACCAGTGCAGAGATATGAGACTTAATTCTATGTCATGTTGCACCAAAACATGATCTATGTCCGGGAGATAATTAGCTACTAATGTACGAAGTACTCTTTGATCAGCTTGAATACCTGTCAAATAATTACAATATGTGCGTGTTGCAACTGCAATAAAACGTCTGTGTTTTACATGATCGACGCATATCAATACCTAACAATGTAGAAGAATAATAAGAAGCTGGTAACAAGTCTTCTACTATTGTGGCCATCATCCAGAATGCATCTTCCTCTTCTAGGAGCAACAATAATGATGCCGCCATTGTACCAGTGCCTTGGCAATAACTTGTAGAAGAAAACAAAAAGTTCTATGTATTGATGCTTTATATCAATTTATGTTAACTTGTAAAAAAATAGCTTGAAGATCAACATATATCGATATATATCAATTTCTCCATACCCTATGTCAGGATACAACCAAGCAAGAGCACGCATAACACGCCTTAAACGAGGTATGCCCGTGCTATGGAGATGGCTGAAACACGCATTGGCTGGCATAATGCGAAGCAGATCTTTTTCTATTTGCTTATTGGTCATTAACGCATCATTACTTGACGCCTTCACTATATCTTTGTACAGTATTTCTGATGAACATTTTTTCTGAAGTGCTCCTGTAATTGATTAAAAATACATTTTCCCCATTTGTGATCTGTTACACGGATGCTCGTTGATCCATACCTGACATGAGCATCCATATTTGAGGTCTCAAGGAATGTGGTATGCCATGTCGAACCATTTCACGTAATTTATCTGTACGAGGTAACCTTTGATCCATATTTTGCCATGACAGTTCTGCCACTTCCTTGTTGTGACTAAACTCCAAGAGAGCAACCCACTGCAACCTAAAAGAACACATATTCAAATTTCAATGTCTAATATAATAACTACAAATTACATTTAATGCTACTAATTTTCATATGTTCTAGAGAGGTACAAAAACCTGATATGACTAATACCTGTGCTGAGGATCTTCAACAAATGGTATTCCCAATAATTTTTTCGAACTCTGTTCAGGTCCATCTTCCTCTTCCACACGAAAGCCAAATTCATCAAACCTAAAGTGATCCAACACTTATAAGTACAACTTCAGAAGAATCTTCTGTGTCATTTCAAGCACATATATTTCACCTATATTCAGGCTGTGAATTTGGATCATCAGGTTGATTCAATTTAGCTAGAATGTCTTGTGGCCACATAGATGGAGTTAAGGCTGAAAATGGACCACCTGGTGCAGGTGACAGAGTCTCATTACACAAACCCCCAATTTCCACTTCAACCTCATCTTCGGAGAAGGCTGTTTCCAAATTTTTCTACAATATAGAAGAACAAAAAAGTAGTAGATTGTATGAAACTAAAATTAAACAAGTGACTTTTCATTGTGACTAAAATTTAAAAAATAATATTGTTTTGGGTCATTAATCAATTTTGCAAAACTCATCTGGAATACTCACGTTATGCTCCTCCTTCCCGACATAACCATCGTGATCACGAACGTTGAAGAAAGATTTAGCCAAATCCATTGTGCAGAGAAATATTTCGTTAAATTTCGTCTGTTAACGCGTCAGAAATATTTATTGACATTTTGTAGAACTGCGTGCTACTGCGTATACTTATCAATTGTTACACGTCAAACAACACAGAATAACGTCATAACTGTAGATATAAAACAACAAGTTTGCGTCACACATGAATAAGTAGCGTCATCTACGGTTTATTGCTTTTTGATTAAAGATTTTTGATAGGCCGCGTTCAGAACAATGAGTGAGTTGTCGTCTTGTCAACAATCGACGTTGATTAGTTGGTTCTATAAGTAAGAGCCAATCACACTCGATTAGCTACAAAGCAGCTTGGCTTAGCTGAACGCAGCAATAGACTTTACACCGAGTTTAAAGAGAGAAGATACTTCCTTTTGCGCATATGAGAAGAAAAGTGGGAATAGCGTTGCGCGGGATTGGCGGGATACTCGCTGACAACCAATGGCTGTAAAGTGGGAAAACTTCCTATCCGCTACAGGCATCTTTTCTCTTTAAGCAGAGTGCACTGAACCTCTCTTTTGTGCAATAACCAAGGATCAAACGCTTCAACAAAAAGCGAAAATCTTCAGATAACAATTATTGGTCTTGTTTTTCTCATGCAATGCAAAGATACTTTAGTTATCAAATCACTTATATCGCGTGATCTGCAATTTTATTTATGTTAGCAACTTTGAGTATTTTTGCATTCGAATTTTACTTTCTTGACACGTGCATTGAAACCACGCTGATAGTGTGAAGAAAAAACCATTTCAAACTATACAGATTTTAAACACAGTGCATTTTGGAAATGACTACTCAACGACCAGTTTCTTGCGGGTTAGACTATTCTTGTGCTTCAAATCTACCTAAGTGTTTGGACGATGCACGCAATTCAAAGTAGGTTAATAATTTTGTATATTTTATTCATATTTCAAGTATCTCCAACATAAATTCCACTGTGTTTTTGTATGCTGCATCTTTATGTGTAGTTTATGTATACTTTCAGATTTGACTTTATATGCGTCAACTTGGTTCATCCTTTGTACAAGAGAGAATTCATATCTGGTCCTGCCAAAAATCGTCCAGGACCATTTACTAGACCAGACTTGACCTTACCTAGTTCAGGTATAGAACAGACATAGTCAATTTTAGTCAGTAGTAATAAACTACTATTTTATATATTAATAAATACTATTTTTTGAAAGATTAAAGAAAAAATTGATGTTACATATGAATTTCAATATTATTTTGCAGATTGGAATAGTGTAATTGCCAAATTTCCACCACTTATCAATGTAGATTCACCAAATCCGATTATCAGGAAAAATAGCGAAGAAACTCTCAAACAAGAAATGGGCTTAGCTAGTCACTTCAGTTTGCCAAGTATACTTATCAAATTAAGATATGGAATAAGTGAGAATGTAAATCTTGCAAGGATTATTTCTGAGAAAATCATACAGAACAATTGTTACCAGGTAACAATGTAATCAAATTTTGATTATTACCAATTATGTAGTATCAATTATATGATACTGCAAATTATATGTACATATGATACATACAATTATATGTTTCTCTTGATCTGGTTATGTGTAAGTTACAAGATAAAGTAAACTAGCATCTTACTAGAAATAAATAATAAAGTAATTATTAATATTACATTTTTTTAATATATAGGTTTGGGTAGAAGTACCAATGGAAAATCCAAAAAAACAAACCTATTCTTATAGATCAGAAAAATGTCCACAGATTGCAGAAGAAAGTCCATGGGAATGGTGGAACGTGTTTAGAACACTATGTGATTATAATAAGAAAATGGGAGTTGCACTAATTGTTAGTCAAGATTTACCTGAACCTGATGAGGTATTTTTTGCATATTAAATTGTGCAATAACTTGTGCAATTATTTGTGAATTTATTTTTTAATTATAAAGTGTTTGTTATTAACAAACTTTTAACGTAAGATTGATAGATGGCTTGGGGAGCCAGTGAGATGCTTGATCTTGCAGACGTCGGTATTTCTCACCAATAAAAAAGGTTATCCTGTATTAAGTAAAGCACATCAAGGATTAGTAAAAAAATTTGCTGCATTAGAAGTTCAGTTTCTTTTAAGAGGCTGTACACACTTCACAAGTGCGGCTTATCATAACTATCTTGATTTTTTATGGAAGGTACAAGGGATTACAGAACATTTTATTACATTTTACTTGACACATTTCGGAAGAAGATGTAAAGATTATTTTCAATTTTTTTAGGGATGCCAGAAACACGGAACAATAGACAGATTTGCCAAGGGTTACGAAGACTACCTGCAGAATCCGTTACAACCCTTGATGGACAATCTCGAATCTCAGACCTATGAAATATTCGAAAAAGATCCGGTAAAATATCGAGAATATCAGACTGCTATATGTGAAGCTCTCAAGACAATCGCACCAAAGATTGAAAAGAGAAAAATGTAAGATCAATAACGTAGTAATGTTTTGAAGAGTGTGTACAAATAAATAAATATAAATTTTTAGAGTCATTATGGTAGTAGGCGCTGGCAGAGGTCCGCTTGTAACAGCGTCTTTGAATGCTGCGGACTTGACTTGCTTGGACGTAAAGATATACGCCGTTGAGAAGAATCCTAATGCCGTAATAACGTGAGAACACTTTTCAGACAAAAATTTTACATCAAGCACGGATTATATACATGTGTGTAACTCGTTCTCATTGTCTGTATCCGCAGTTTGCAGGCTATTCAGAGAGACATGTGGAAAGACAAGGTTACAGTGGTATCGTGTGACATGAGAAACTGGAATCCTCCGGAAAAAGCCGATATTATCGTTTCCGAATTACTCGGATCTTTCGGCGACAATGAATTGTCTCCAGAATGTTTGGACAACGTTATGCAGTTTTTGAGAGGTTTGCGTTAACACGATTACAGTGGCTCTCCATTTTATTTTTATATAACTTAAAGTAATAAATAATTCTCAAAATTTGGTTTCTTTGCAATTTACAGAAGACGGAATTAATATACCTCAATCGTACACCTCGTATATCGCCCCAATACAATCTCACAAATTGTATTGCGAGGTGAGACAGCTTAGAGATAAGGATAGACATCCGTTAGCTCATTTCGAAATGCCGTATGTAGTTCATTTGCAAAATAAATACGATATAGCGAATCCACAACCACTTTTCACATTCAAGCATCCAAATCCAGGTTTGTGTAAGCGCGAGAAATACGCATGAGAATTATATCTTTTTGCTTTGCACCTTAATTCAAATTTTCGCGTAATTTATTTTCAGATGCTTTTAAAGACAATTCGAGATATGAAACAAAAACCTTCTCGGTGGCTCAGAATTGTGTGCTACACGGATTTTCCGGATACTTCACAACGGTTCTGTATGAAAATATTATATTGAGTATAGAACCTAACACGGTCAGTCCGGATATGTTCAGTTGGTTCCCAATCTTCTTCCCAATTAAAGTATATTTGCATTAATATATATAATTCTCCATTCCCACATACACATTATGACAAAGATAAAAAAAAACAACAAATATGTTAACGCAGGAGCCAATACAGTTGAAGGCAGGGGACGAAGTAGTGGTTCACTTCTGGCGCAGATGTAGTCCCAACAAAGTGTGGTATGAGTGGTGCCTTAGCAAACCCGTTCCGATCTCAATTCACAATTCAAACGGACGTTCTTCTACCATCGGATTATAGTGGAATTAAAAATCGTAATTTTTTCTCTAAACTTTTTTGTGATGTGAAACTTCTTTACGAACATATTCTAATATCTCTAGAGAATGTTATGTTCGAGTACTATTTTTACGTTTCGAGTAGTTTTATTTTTATTTTTCCAGTAACTTATGTATTATTTGTACTTTTGTACGTGTTGCATACTTTCTAAAAAGTTTGCATACTATATTATAAAATTGACCGAATTTTGTTTATTGTACTTTTGTACGTGTTGCATACTTTCTAAAAAGTTTGCATAGCATATTAATTATAAAATTGACCGAATTTTTTGTTTATTGTACTTTTGTACGTGTTGCATACTTTCTAAAAAGTTTGCGTAGCATATTAATTGACCGAGTTTTGTTTATACACACACACATCAATTTAAAAAGAGTACAACTTGTGTTTGAACACGAATGTTTTTGTCAATGAATCAGGTCTTCTCTTGCAAAGATAATTGTGCAATAGGAAAATTTTTTTATACAAAAACATTAACAGTATCTAGATGTGTGAATTTGTGTATAAGCGGTGTACAAATATTTCTTTCGGTGCATATTGCTGATGAAGAGAATACCTCACAAGTCTGCGGTTACGCAAGTTTCTCCAAAGTCTGCGGTTACGCTATGCTTTTTTTTCGGATTACATAGAAGCACCGAGAATTCACGATTTAGAAATCAAATCAATCATCGTGACGACATGCGATCCGACGTAAAGAGAAACAATTGCGTGCCGCGGGTTTTTATATACCAAACGCGCACGATGTTTCACGCGTTTCACGACGCGTGTAACGTCGAATTCTCCAGGATACACATTTGAACATCAGTGAAGCAAACCAGAAGAACTAATCAATTAAAAAAAAAAAAAAAAAAGAAAAAATAGGTTTGAGATATGCGAGTTATCTACTTTACATGTACTTTTTATAACTAGACAAGACTGTATATGTGATCTTTGTATGCCCAGGTCTCAAAGTCATCGGGCGCAGTACAATTTCGATAACATAAGAGATATTTTTCAAGCGTATACATCGTGTACTGTTGCTATCGCCTTAAATTCACGTGATGAAATGCACTCCGAGAGAGAGATAAGAGATCGAATTTTACATATTCAACTTACCACCGTGCAAAAATAGATATGACATATATAATAGTTGTGATGTGATTTTTTTACTTTATTCAATTATATTTTGTTTGAGTTGTCTCTTCACGTGAAATTAAAAACAAAACTTGTTCAGCGTTTCTTTTTCATTGATTTTAAATCTGAGATTTATATATGTCAAAACGTATATAATACAAAGCGCGCAATTGTGCGAATCGAGTATAATTGTGAAAATAGATGGCAATGGACACAATGATCAAGTTAAATTTAAATTTATTATGGTAGACTGTGGACTGTGTACTTCTGTATTTTTATTTTGAATAAAAACGAAGAATGTTTTTCAGAATATCCGCAAAATTTGAAACGAAAAAAAAACGCAAATTATCATAAAAATGGTAAAAACCGGGTTTGCGCTTTTGGCACGGACCTTCCACGTGATAGAAAAACTGAGGGCGAAGTCCAGGAAAATTTTCTTCGTGAATGCAATCTGACGCGCGCGCGTGTGTGTGTGACCACCGGAATGTTGATGACGACGGAACTCGATAGTGCGACGAAATGCGAGACATTGTATATCGAACTAACCGTAGTCCGTAGTTTGATTACAGTTCTCTATGGCAAGATAATGCAGAGAAACCGATGACACCAGAAGAGAGCTGTGTCGTGACCGGAGAGTCGTCGGAATCTCTCATCAGTCGATAGTCTCTGTTTCGCTCGCGAGCTGCGAGTTGCGCTACATTACGCGCGGGACCGGCGGCACGTGAACGCGATTCGGGGGAGAAAAAAACAAAGCAAGGGTTAGGTTCGTGCGCGCGGCTCGCGATACGAACAGACGACGAAAAAATGGCAAGATTCATCGCACAGGTCGCGGTGAGAACGCTCGTCTCGCACGGCAGAAACGATTTGTTCGTCGCGCGATCGAGTCTCACCGCGGTGCGCTCCATAACCACAACTCGATGCCTGAGAGCAGATGGTGAGTAGCGTGAAGAAATTCGATCTGAGAGAATCGATCGCGCTCGAAATTCCTCACTCTTCGCGAAAGAGACACACACCTGAAACACATAAATAAATTTTCTTCGCCCGCTCTCTTTTTTGTCCTCTTTGGCGTTCGAGAAGTTGAAGTATTTTTATATGTACACATTCATTTTATTTTAAATTCCGAAAAAGGAGCGACTATGCAAGGCCCAGTTTCATCATCTCCGATCGATCACAGTTGACGCTTAATTGCGGCCCCTTATCAAGGGAGATGATGAAACCGGCACGTTACACAATGCTGATGTGCGTGTGTGCGTCTCGAACGCGCGAGATAAACACGTGATTTTTCAGAACGATGGTACACCGATAAGCACGAATGGATAACAGTAGTTGGCAAAGTTGGTACAGTCGGTATATCGGATTACGCGCAAGACGCGCTCGGAGATGTAGTGTACGCGCAACTTCCCGACGTGGGATCCACGATCAAAAAAGACGGTAACACTGATATCTTGATTATTACTGATCTGTATCTCTAATGAGTGTCTCTGTATCTGAGATCTCTTGAATTCGAAACATTTACAAAGATTAAAAAAAAAAGTTTGCTTCTAAAGCGCTAATAAAACACTGATACGCTTGATCTTGCAAAGAAGAAATTGCTAACATTGTTGTAAGCAAAATTAATTTTGTGTGCGTATATTATGACGGTTCTACAATTTGAAATTGACAAATTCTCTGCTTATATATTTTTTTCGAAATGCGCGTGATTTTTCAGAGGAATGCGGAGCCTTAGAATCGGTGAAGGCGGCTTCGGAATTGTTTAGCCCCGTCAGCGGGAAAGTTATAGAGAAAAACGACGCGGTCGAAAGTAAACCGAGTTTAATTAATGAATCTTGTTATAAGGACGGCTGGTTGTTCAAGGTGGAATTAAGTAATCCGGACGAGATGAAAGATCTAATGAACGAAGAGAGTTATAACGAGTTTTTAAAATCGGCCGGTCAATAAAATTTTCACTTATTGTTAGGAAAAAGAAATACGTTTTTTTTTATACATGTGTTTCAAGCAGTCAGTTTGCTGATTTACACACTGAAGACTGCATTTTCTAGTTGGAGACATTAATCTGAAGACTCGATATAAACTGTTACATTTTAAATATGACACAACACATAACGTTAAGACATTTATGTATATATGTATGACAAATAGTTTTAATTATTAGCTGTAAGCAACACACACTTCACAAATTTATTATGTACACAGTTCAATGTAGGCACGCAAAAACAAAGGTGTAAAATGTCTGTCTCGTATAATTCATGTGAGACAACAATATAAATAATAGAAAATTTAAAGCCACATTTGCTATAAATATATGTTGAATTTTATGAGAGCAATGTTGTAAAGCTTTATTGCACCTTGGTCAGTGAAAGCAAATCATGACAACTGAACACGGATTTCATCTGGCAGTAATAAACATTTAAAAAATGCATAAAGTATTTATTTTATGTTTTAGTAGATAGAATGTTCATCCACTTGTTAAGATGTAATACATTACTGTTTAATGTTTCTTTCGTTACTTTGAAGTTGGAATGTGTTGTGTTTTATATGTTGAAAACATAAGTGTATAAAATGCACTTGAACATACATAGAGATTTCACTGAAGATGAATTCTTGTGCAAATTAAATATATTGACGTTAATTGTGATATTATAATATATTTTTATTAGTCATTGTGCAATATTTTTCATTTCGTATTTATACAAAGCAAACAAATATTGCGATATACATGTTTGATACATGAATAACAGCATTTTTCTTTACACATTCTGATAATTTTGTTTTTTCACATCATATCAGTGCACAAGGGCATTAAAATTTTGTAACAATTGAATCGAGAATGAAAGTTTCTGACAACGGATTAATTTGCAATTCAACAATCGTTAAGTATTTTTCAATTCTTACAAAATTATACTATACTTGATTGACTCTCCACATTATTTTCCTTCTTTTCGTCAATAGTCATCACTTTTGTCACTCATTTGTAATTTTTAAGTGTCATAACAAGTGTGTGGAATAAAAGGAGGAAAAATAATATCAGTAATCGCGGCTGGATCCTTGTCAACCAGTACGAGTTGTAAAAAAATATCGCTGTTAGAGCTCTAGAAAGGAACAGTTATGTCTGTTAATAATAAAGATATATATATTTACAGTCAATTAAGTTTCTTTTCTACATAATTAGTTCTTTCTTTTTTTTTTTTTTTTCTTTTTTTTTTAAACTTTATTCCAACGATTTATTATTGGATCAAAGAATCACATCGATATTTTAAATTAGATTTTGCCAATCCGTAAGTGGTAACTGTACATACTTAACATAAAGAAAATGTACAATAACGCTGTACTTGCCGTATTTCTAATTAGTGTTGTTAATAAACGCGTAACAGATGATCGATCGTCATTCATATTCAAGATGGACGTGCATAAAGAATGAGGCATTTAAAAGTGTGACATATGAATGAGAAAATGTCGATTTTTAGGAAAAATTACTTTTTTTTTGTTTTCGCGTTTTTTTATTCAAGTTATGGATATGTCCGTGTAATTCTGTTCTAATAAAGAAGTGTAAAATTTGCTTCAACACATATAAACTTATTACATTTTATGTGACACAATTATTACACAAACTTTTTAAAGAACGAATTTTTCGGAGATAGACAAAAATTGATTCAAACGCGAAAGTTAAACACCGATATGTTTGTTGCGAAACAAAAACATTTATGTTTTTCATAGTTTTAAAGTAGCTATTATGTAATTATTTTCGAAATACATGACGATCGAAGTAGGTTTGCTTTTCGATTGTCGTTTCATTGTGACACGACAGAGGAAAACACCGGAACTTTCCGATCGATTCCGAAAAAAGTACGTAATAATTGTCTGAATATAAAAAAAACAAACAAAGTATCTTTTTCTGTTTTTGAGAAAAGCCAACTTTTTACAGAGAATTAATATATCACATATCATATATCACATGTTTATGCCTCGCTCTGTATACCAAATACACACAATGATAATTGATTTAGAACCACTTTTTAAAAAAGCTATTTCTTATTAACACAGAATTCATAGGTGACAATAGTGTTTGCATTTTCAAATACGACTTGTTCCAAAATTATCAGACCGACGTGTTCGCAATATGCAGGAGGTCCCGGAAATAAAAGACGATTACAATAAATAAAATGGTAGCGCAAACTCGTCCCAAACAGCTTTGTGATAGCAAGCGATTTGCTTCGTTTTTTCTTTTTTTTTTATCAACTGTGACAGCATTAACTAATAATATGGTAAACGACACAATTATGAACTAATTTGCAGAAAATACAATAAAACCTAAGAGCTAATAACATGGATATACAATGAATACGATACTTTTAATAAGTTTGTATTACATCGTAAGGTGTTTTTCTTAACGTGTTTTAATTATATACACTACACGAATTAAAAATATGTTTTTATGCATGTTATTACATTCATTCATTTCATTTTAATTGCTATCTGGGCGTCTATTCTGAGGTATGTGGTTACTAAAAATGTAAAAGTATATAAAAACTTAATACAGATATGAAGAGGTAGTCATTCGTGTCGTGAGTTAAATAAAAATAAATCTGTTTGTTTTTTTTTTCAAAGGGGCGCTCGAGTAAATGTGAACAATGATGAACCTAAAAACTGCTATTTTTTTTCTTTCCGATTGTATTCAACATGAAGAACCGGACGCGATTTGAAAATTTGGGAACATCAGCATATTTTATATCGGCATGTAGTATATATATATATGTATATATGTCGAACTTGACAGTGGACACAAATCTTTACTCACGTGATAAGTACATTTACGATATTTTTTTCGACAAAAAAATATTCTCTTCCGTGGTAATAATACTCGTTACTGCTCTTCTTGATTTGATTTAACACTCGGCTCTTAATCTAATGCGACGTCGAGGTTTTTCGCACTTGTACAACAAGTACTTTACACCTAGTTTAAATGTATTATTACGAAAAATTGGTGGAAAAAGTGAAAGTAGTAAAATAGCATATTTTTTTGCAGCAGGTACGTGTTTGATACGTGGAGTAAAAACAAGAGAAGTTGCAACGGGTAATATTACCAATCTAGCAGTACCAGAGGAAAGATTTATGTCTCTATTGTCACGTAGAAGCTTTACATCTGACACACAATATAATTCCCAATGGCTTGTTTTTTTTTTTGTTTTGATACCACAGGCGTCGAAAAGACAACCTTCACAGCACTGAAGAATTTCTGACTATTGGCTAAACAATAATAATAATAATATTAATTATAATCTATTAGTGAAAAATTACTACTTTCGATCGCTATATATATATATTTATTTATTTATATATATATATATATATATATCTCGCTTAACATTTACTAAATATTTCTCTATTTAAAACAACTGTGTGATACGGTTAATGTTGGTTTTATTTTTATGTATTTAGAATTAATCGCTAAACAACATAGGACCACATAAACCTTGCTCCAATAATTCTTTTTATTTCTTAAACAACACAGAATCTTTATTATGATACAACATACAATAGTAAAATATCGCAATTTGTAGTTTTCGTGTTTTTTTCCGCCACCTATTTAAAAAATAATAAAGAGAAATATATGCGTAACATCTTAAAATTAGTGAAGACATTAAGTAGCTAATAATTTTTCCTCCAAATAAGCAACAGAAATATATTTATTTCATTTCATTATTCAACTATACACAAATTATTGTAATTACATTATTTAACATGATTCTCGTACTTTACAACATAATTGGAATGTGATAACTAGTATTTACAATACATAGTAGTCCTGCTGCATGCAAATGTACGTGGCAAAAAATGCAGATTTCTTTTTTTAAATAGGAAATACTAAGGATGCCCAGGTGGCCGTGCAACAAACACATATGTATATCATATGCAAGTTCACTGTCATTCAAGTATGCCCATTGAATCCCAGAAGCACGATTGATCTGGAGAAGAGAGACTTCGATTCTCTTTTAGTACGGTACAATTGTATTTCGTTCGTGTGTGAGAGAGAGAGCAAGGCTTCAGTGGTATGCTTAAAAATAAATTCGCATCTAAGTATTAGAAAAATAGCTTTACTTATTTCGACAAAAATTGCCCTGCCCTTTGACCAATATTTTTTTTTTTTTTTTTAAACCACCCTTTGTACTGTTTTCAAGGCATCTTGCTTACTGTTTCCCTGCGCTTGTGTATATACCCACCAACAGGGGTAATTTTCTCCATGGATACAACTCTAAAACTTCAACATCAAATATAGAAAATATATGTGTTTATATATTTAGATACATTTTTTTATAATACATATACTATATATATATATATATATATATATATTTATATATACATATATATATATATATTGTAAAGTATGTACGTCTATGTACTTGATTTGTATGCACAGGTATTTCTTGAACCAGAGCCCCTTTTACTTGGTCCGATACCTTAGCAGCATTTTAGCTTTTAATAGGTACTTTGAGGTCCACACTCTTTCTCAAGAAATTAGGGGCGCTACCACAACTTTCGAGAGAGAGAGAAAGAGAGAGAGAGAGAGAGAAAGATACACATATACACTTATATTTATTTATAGCAACGAAATGTATTCGATGGCATAAATTACCAGGAAAGAACGGTCGTTTCATTTTCTCTTGGCGTGAAGCATCTCCATAAGAAGTGTTTGCGTCGGTGCACTCCCGTTACAATGCTTCTGATAAAGGTGCTCTTCTCCCCTCGTCGCCACCTCATGGATGTCTGGTAATACTGCTAACAGCTTGTTAAATTTATCCTGCAAAAAAAGATCGAACTAAGACAATATTCGTTATTTGCTGTTGTATCTTAGTTTTTTGGGAATGTGAGAAGAGACAGCATTTCACAAATGATACATACTGGTATAGACGGATAACAAGCTAGCGTGTACTCCATAAGCGTCTGTTGCACGCGCTCATGACCTTCTTGCACATGCTTCTTGTTCACTAATCCGCGGACATCTGCAATTTCAATGCATACACAATGAGATACCAAATAAGCTATGTGTATTACAGAATGTTGAGTTTACTTTTTTGAAAGGGAAGAAAAACGATTGTTTTGAAACAAGACAAAATATAAACACAAGATTTCGACTCCGATATGTAATGACCCGACACTGTGTGTCTGCTTGAAATACGAAAACAGTCTTATCATCCTCTGATTTAAGCTCGTTGTTTCTTTAAAATACTTTATATTCACGCGTGCGAAATATTCACTTACCGTGATTCAGTAGCATTAGAAATTTCATGCATATGTAGTCGGTGTTGTCGAATTTTAGTTCTTGAAGTTTCTTGGATAGATCGTTGAAGAGATCGGCCAAGGTAGGAACTCCGAGTAGGCCGAGGCAAAGGAGATCAAACTTTTGGCCATTGTGAAGTGTCGTCTCATCGGGTAGATTATTGTGTAACCTTTGATGAAGATGATCCAGTACCAACATATCCGACCAAGAATGTTGCAACAGCTTCATTTGATCGTCAACCTACCGCATAAAATTTGCACTTTGTGTAATAATTACAACAATTCGTTACTCTTTAATATAATTTGGAGTCTGTTGTTAGGTTATAGTTTTAGTAATATTATTATTATTATTAACAACACAGGCAAAATAATATTTTTATGCACAATCCTTTTTCAACAGATTACATTATAACAATATTACATAAAACAAATTATATAATTGAATGTATTAGATGTAATTTGTACAATTCATTTAAAATATCTTACATGACATTGTCGTTCGTTTATATTTTGATGTAAACTAACTAAGCATCGCAATAACACGAATATATAAATTTTTCTATTCGTTATATAACCATTTTGCGAAGAATTTTGATGAACACACACACACACACACACAAATACGATAATTATATACTAAAATTCTTTCTTGCACACAACGTGTCACATGAAAAGTTTATAAGTGGTATAACTTCTTTATTTGAGATATATTTATTAATATATATATATATATGTTTCTTGTGATGTTAAAAATGTTATTATAAAAACAGCTGGTTAAAGTATGGCGGTCCTGCTTTGGGGCAACCGCCATAACCCAGAAACGTATCTTGTTATGACCCAGATATGATGCGATGCTTTTGAAATCATTCAGCGATTGTGCAATGCCGTTGGTTACCTCACATCCCCGCTCATGCCACGAGCAGGCCAAGCAACCGAGTTATTTATCGGTAAGAACAAACTTCTTTCGACAAGGAGATTCTCGACAACACACAATTAGCACAATTAGCACCGTTGCAGCAATTACGATATTTTATTTGTAATTGTTTGTTTATATCTTTATGTCGACACATCTCAGCGTTTCTTCTACTGACTAAATTCTTCTATTGATTAAATAAAAAATTAAAACATACAAAATTACACGCCAAGTTGCCAATCAAAGTCGCGATAAAAGAGAGTATAAAGAAAGAAACTTATGTTATATGTATATTTATGGTGAAAAGTCGCAAACTGCGATACTTACCTTGAGATCCTTGAAGAACGTAGAATTTCTAGCCCAATCCACTTGTGAGAATAAATTCTGGTCGAGCACTTTGCACATTAATTCGAACAAGTCCACTTCACACTGATTGTACGTTTGGTTTTGTAAGAGTCCGAAGAGAGACGTCTGCCACTCGCGATCGTCGATCGACGCTAGGAAGTCCCTTATCATCTGACTATTTTTCAGAGTAGCGGCAGGGTTGGAACCGTAACCGACGGTACTGGCGCCGTGGGGCGGCGCGGACTGTTCGCCGAAGTTGAAGGTCTTCGTGCCGGGGGTGGTGGAGTTGGCAGCCCAGAGCTTGCTGTCCAGGGCGGAGTTGAGGTTGTGCAAGTGATTGCCGCTGGCACCGAGGTTCGGCTGAGTGGACGGCGCGATCAGCTGGTGCTGACCGGCTCCGCTGCCCGCCTGCGTCGTAACCAAACCGGCGGCTACGGTCGCGGGTGACGGACTCGAGTCAGGCGATGAGGTCAGACTCGAGACCTGAGGTATTTGTATTTCCTGTTTGATGTGCAGCAACGGCGACACCGCGGACGTGTAGCTGGATGGATCGCCACCGAGGCTACCGCGTATCGTTTGAATCGCCAGTTGCCTTTGACGCATAAGCTGCAACTTCCGCGCCCTGTCCCTCTTGTACATAGGTCCGAATTTGTTCCTACCGCCTCGCATTCTATCCGCTCGCACAGCTGGAACAACAAAAGGATTGCCAATTTATGTGAGACGCGAACAATCGATTTGTATTTCTTAAAATTCTATAAGAAAAGGATAATAATATACTGAGATCTTTATCCTTGACGGACTTCGCTGCGAGAGAACAAATTTTTGTGCGCCGTTAATGCGCCGAGTTTTATCCCGAAGGCCAAGTCGCTGTGTAATTTCTAAGAAAATGTAGAAACAATTTACACAAACAGATCAATGTATTCGCATATATTCTAGTTCTCGAATGAAAAGTTCGAGCGACACACACTAAAGATTTCTTTTTTTTAATATTGATGTTATTATCAAATTTCAAAGTACAAAGTTGTTTAATTCATTTACTTTTAGAAGCAAAAGTTAAAACTTTTACCTCACTTTTCGCACTATCTCTGTTTGCTGGCCTATTTTCTCAACATCCACTCGGCTAACACAGAAATACATGTATAGAAATTACGTGTACAAAAGGCTCGGGTGTAAAACAAGATAAGTGACATTTGCAAACGTATCCATTTCTTGTTTTACACGCGCACACCCGAGTCTTTCATTGTACGTGCGAATCCTTGAAAACAAAAAAGTCGGTCAAATATTCGGAGGAAATCAATGAAACAAGATTACGTGACCTTACAGACAGAATTTCGCATCTTATTTTGAATCAATCTAGTGTTCACTTTTCGAATGTGTGTTTGATGAAGAGTTTGATGAGATTCCAAGCGTGTAAAAATACAATATGTTAATACATATTATTAATTGAAATTTAATGCGCATATGTAAAACAAGATTGATTATTGTTATCAACACATCGCCCGATCTGCGCGACTTTACTTTAACGAAACAAAACATTTTCCGTGCTCGCGCGTGCAATTACACACGAATTAGGCAACGCGATCGACATGTGATCGGCGCCTGAGAGCGCCGCTCTGAAAACGGTGTGTGCATGTTCTCGCCATTCAAGAAATCGAGGGAAATCTCGCGGGCGTGACTGCGCGCGATCGAACGAAGCAACCTTGGGGAAGCGGTCTTCTGAGTCGGACGTCGACGAAAGCGGAAGTCACGGTTAATCGGCAGATAAGTAGGACAAAAGCGTGAGAGTGCGCGCAGCACCGCACTTCTATTTCTGTTACACACACGCGCGTGTGTTGTGCACGCGGGCGCGTAATACTTTGCGCGCGCTAGGCGCGAATCACCATGTTCGGCGGTCGCTTGTACCCAACGCCCACATTTTATTAACGGCGTTATCGCGCGGATGCATCTAAAGCCGCGTGTATACACCGTTTATACACACACGTCCGGCTTCTTCCGATAACGAACCATCTGGCAGAGTTTCCCGGCAAAGTTTCAGGATCGAGACTCACCGAGAGTAAGTACGACGAAATTTTCTCGCATTCCAAGAACTTGACACGTTTCGTCGCGCTCATTTGTTTTCGGACCCCATTTAAGCTTGGCAGTGAGATACCGTTACTTGTATTGCGACAAGTTTCCATGTCGAGTATGTGCATTTACTACACGAGAGACACACAATAGTGACTCGCGTGCCGTAGATAAATCTTGATCGAGAAGATTCACCGTATCTCGTAACGTGTATTATTGTTATTATCATTTTGAAAAAGGTCAGTGACGGAAATCGTTCGGTATTTTGACGAAAAGTTCTCAATTTTCCAAGTGAAACAAAGATCTTCTGTTTTTTTTTTTTTTTTTTTTTGTGTGTTTAATTGTTTCAGGATAAAACCAAACACTTTTAATTAAAAATTTTACAACATCTGCTAAACTCTAATCATTGGAAAATGTTACCCGTCGTAAAGCCGAGCTTCATATCCGCCTAATATCCTTGAACGTGTTAAAACAACTCTTTTGAGAAAACCATTGTATTCGGTTTTACCACACCCGGTGTCCAAATGAGAAAGTGCGAAACGACAATGCTTTTTGCGTCGTCGGGGCCGCACGCTCCGGCTGTCAATAACTCCAAACAATAACATTGAGCTTGATTTAACAATATTACGTTATAACTAATAAAGAGTATCTTTTTCTTTTTGAATAAACGCAATTCCCGAAAAAAAATTGGGCTAAGTTATACGTGTCATGGGCACGAAGAAGGTTCATCACGTGACGAACAATGAATGAACTGTTATGGTCTCTCCCATAATACGGAAATCATCTCGTGTAAGGACCATGTTTTTGCACGCTTGTCAATCAGTCTGAGATGCCCGCCGCGCCGGGTGGTCACTTCCTTCAATATGCAAAGCATAAAAGAATTGCCATTCGCTATCTAGGGAAGAAAAACTGTATTTAAACTTATAACAAATTGCGGTGATAAATCTTACTTTAACAATGATCCTCAATAAAACACTGACAAAAAAAAAAAAAAAAAGACAAATTTTTCTTGTTCAGCGGAAGCATACTAAATGTTGAAGTTCTCCCGCTCCTCTCTCTTCGTGGTACAGAGAACTCTCATTGTTGGATGAAAAAATGACCACGCCTCTTTTATATCTGATAACGCAGAGCTTCCTGTTCTTTCTAAAAACAACGTTACGAAGATTTTTTGATCTTTTATTTTTTTTCAATTTTTTGTCAGAAATTCCGTTAATTATTTTTGACAATTTCCAAATTAAAGAAATGAGCAAATAAATATGTGAAAGACATTACTGCGCGACGAATGTCTGATGTAAAACGCCGCGTTACATGTGCGTTCGCAAAGAAATAAGTTCGGTATCAAAGATTATAGTGTAAATTATTAGATTAATTGAAGATTAAATTATCATAAATAATATTGGAGCGAATAATGTCATCGTCATCGCCGACAGTATATGAATTTAATGAATTACCGCTTTACCGTGCACACACATTTCGCGTTATAGAGCACGAAAGCTCTTCATCACGAGCTCAAAAGCTCGTCCACTCGTCTCTCCTCTCACAAAATTAACGTATCTCTAGGATCCGAGAGCAGTACGTCGTCGCGACGCCACCCTCGTAGACCACCATTGTGGGTCGAGAAGGTCGGTGCGACATACACTCGTCGCCTCTGAACTCTCGCAGGGGCGCGCACTCTCGGGCGAAAACGGCGACGTTGCCTATTTTCGTACACTGAGTAGTCGCATAAAACGAACGAGCGAGCGAACGAGCGAGCGAGCGAGCGTGCTCGTTGAAAGTGAAAGGAGGTTGAATCGCTCTTGCCCGTTTCCCCTGCCTCCACTTCAGCCTGCGCCGCCCCGCGCACAATCCTCCTCTCACCCTCCCTGTTCCGCGTCCCCCTTTCCGCCCCCGACCTCACGTACCGCCGCGTAATCCCCGCGCCTCTACCCGCTCCACATTGCCGCCTCCGCGGCACCCCGCGGTACCTCCTGTTCCCCCTGTTTCCCCGTCGTCGAAGTCGACTTCGCGACTATCGATATGTACTGCGTGGAGGCAAAAGCCGGCGCGAACGTAGCCATACCATCATCCTGCGGTACCGCGATTTCGTTTCGGCCGAAGGCGCGCCGCTCGTCTACATGTACGATACGTCTACGTGTGTGTATATACGTATGTACGTACGTATATATGTATGTACACAGTGTACGTCGCTGCTCCTTTTCGCGACTCCGTTCCTTCACACCTCGTAAATGCAGACGACGATTTCGTCGACGCGGAGAGCACCGATGCGGCTGAGATCTACGACGTTTTCAATTTCCCCTCCTGGAGCTTTATAATCTACTCATATCATTGGTACAATTACGCTTGTAATTGCTCATCGTGGTGTCCCTCGACAAATTTTTCGAAAGAACGTTTTAGTCGGATAATTGTCACACGACCGGAACATGTGCCAGCGCACAATAAATCCTAATTGAGTTTAGGATTTATCAACAAATTTATAAGTTTTAGGCTTCTATAACTGGCAAAGAGTTTTCGGTCAAGAGCCGATGTGCTGAATGTACGTGCGCGAAATATAAATTTTTAAACGTGTAAATTATTATTACGCAATAATTCGAACTGAATTCAATTCGAAAGTTTCATATTGGACGCTTGTTTTGCATCGCATGAGCTACCCATTTAATCCCTCCATGAAATTAGGATTTATTACACGTGTTCTGTGTTAAAATTATTGCATTAAAAATGTTCGAAGTTGAGTGCAAAGTTGAGTCAGTATTCTTTTTTTTTTTTTTCGTGACTTTAATGTTGTAGATTTTACGACATGTATATAAGGTTTTTTTTTTATTTTATAGTTGGTTACTTTACCGATAGCACAGTTTCTTTGTACAGACAGATTTGTGTGTTATAATAGAGAAAATAGGAATATTTATGGCTTTGCGTTACATATTATCGTAAATCTTTGTTTGCGTGTGTGTGTGTGTGTCGCGTTTTTTCTGCGCGATTTATCGACAAAGACAAGTTTTTACATGTTCGTTTGAATAAATATTCCTGTCTTAAGAATTTCTATTTAATTTCCAGGGGAAGACGAATTTTCCGACAAAAATTTACGATTGTGTATTATTATTCCTCAAATGAAATATTGAGACCAAAAAAAAAGAATATTTATTTGTTTTTTCGCACCGATAGTCTTTCATTCCACTTCATTGTTGGAAAAAAAAAAACAAAAAAAAAAAAAAAACGTTCTACCGCCGATTACTGTCTTTGTCGTCAATTTCGCAAGAGTTATTGAACGCGATATAAACATACATTTAACTCGCTTTTTACTGACCTAGATTAAATGATAACTTGCTTTTTTTTTTTAATGAAATAAACTGCATGTGTCGCGTTAACGAGTCGCAAACAACGCGAGAAACAAACTTGGCAAATTTGCTGGCGAGCGTTTTCGGCGTGTTACAAGTCGGGGAAGCCGCAATATGGCGATCGTTATCGAAATCGGTAATGTGTTTCATCATGATGTTTACGTCAAAATGTTTACACGCTTTCGAAATAACCCAAATCGCTGATCGTATATCGGCGAGGCACAATGTGTCCAGCACGCGTGGCTTAGCACGCGGATCACGCTGGCGCACGTGCGTGTGCAACGTTTTTTTCTTTTTTGTTTTGTTTCTCTCTCAACCTTCTGCAATGTTCTCGTTTTCAAGCATGGCGGCTGTAACAGTCGCGCGGTGTTTTATAAAAGTAATAAAAACGCGACGACAACGAAAATGGAGCGCGCGCGCACACGTCGCGATAAAGTCTCGTGAGATCGATTTTGAAACGTGAGCTTGACAATCTCTCTCTCGGCAATTCCGACTTGGACGACTCAACTATTTCGAAATAGTCGTCTTCCGTACAAAGTTATTTGAGTCGCAATTAAAATACATTTCATAAAGTATAAATAAATGCACCTTATTTTTACGTGCGCGTCGGACGACGATTCTTGAACCTTAATCTTTGCCTCCTCCCATAAAATTTCTTTCATTTCCGCAATGTACAAACAATTAAATTAAATGTTAATTTGTTCTTTTTTTTTTATGTACTGACGTTTCTTTCTCTGACTTCCTCTTATTCGAAGACCGTGACCTCATTTTACATGCAATTCCGAACTACGGTCATTATTTGAATAAAATTAACATTGCGACGCGACGGATTCGAACGGTGGCCAATCGAGTGGGTGGTGGCGAACGATTCGCGTGGGCGAACGTTGGCCTTATAACGTACCTATATCGATGTAGCGGGGTGATTCGATCGGACGATCGTCGAATATGCATGTATGTTCGAACCGTGACACTGATGGAATTTATGTCCGAACTGCCGGTTATCGAGCGAACGAGGATTAGCGGCCACGAAAAGCCAACGAGATTATTCCTTCCTACATCACGAATTCGGATATTGTGTATCCGGAAGTTTCGGATGATATACGAAAAAATCGCGCGTGACCGCGTGATTGCATTTATTTTTTTCCTCTCGCCTTTTTTACACACGAAGAACATCGCTCGATAAATTTCAGCAACAGCTGCGAAGCGAGGAAATCACCGCCCGCGCGCTCGCTTTAAAATTCGCTTCGAAATTCTCTGAAATCTACGTAATACGATTGCTCTCGATAAAACGACGCTTGCAAATACGCGCGGAGAATATCTATATTTTTTATTACAATCAATGTGAGCATACACGCGTGAGAATTTTACAAATTAATAAATTAAATTTCTCGATGAAACAAATCTTGAATTGTCAATTACGAGGCAGAAGCGGTTTGTGTGTGTGTAACACACGTGAAACAAATCAAAGAAGACACATTTCTATCGATCCGCGGTCATTAGAGAAACGGCGCACGCGATTCTCTCGCACAGCCTCGTTTTATTACGCAACTTTGCAGCGCACGCCTACCGGAAAAGTTCCATTTTCGCGGAATTACTCCGGTCGCGGCTCGTAGTCGGATCTTCTCTCTCTTGTATTAAAACGTGCACAAAAGTCTAGAGCTTGTACTTAAAAAAAATCGAAATATTCAACTTGATTTATAATTTTATTTGATTTCCTGTATCATTATTGTATTTTCGGTATTTTCACATTTATTTTACTTTTACTTTTTTTATTTGCCATAAATATTTATCAAATATAACACGCAATACGATTTAAATTAATAAATAATCACAAAGACAAAATTAAGTTCAAGAGAAGTGGTACACTCGTATTTCGCGGAGCAAAAATTTGTTCGTTCTCTACGATACTTCAGTTCATCGTTCTCTTAACAGACAGTTCGAGATAAGAGTTGCGAGAGACTGCTGAAAAACGTGTGTGTGTATATTCACAAAAGCATAAGAGATATTTAAACTGGAGCGCAATAATGCACGGTAAACCGTTCTCCTATAGATATTCGCCCGATTGGCTTCGTCTTTCGCTCTATTTACACATATATACGTAACAGATAACATCAGGAGCGACGGAATATCACGGACTATTTGTGTCGTTCATTCAAGTATTCGCAGGCCGTTTGCGTCAAACGTGTTCGATTTGTGTGTGCAGCGCAAACCGCTCGCAATGGGGTCGGTCGCGCAGACCTTCCGAAGAATGCCGATCTATATCCGGTTTGCGCCTAGGTCTCGCGTTGATAAGCGCTCCTGGATCGCCGAACTCGCCGACAAGAAGGCACGACGACGACGACGACGACGACGTTGCTGCACGCGCGCACATCGAAAAGAAAGAAAAATCCAACTCGGCGTATCTGGCCCACAGAGACCCTGGTGTGACGTCAGATTCGCTCCCCATGAAATTAAACAGCGATACCATGTGACCGCGCTCGCCCACAGTCCGGCCAATCGCGCGACTCCTGAATCCCTCCGTGTGACACGCGCACACATATAGGACTGCGACATATAAACGCGATGTTAAACGTGAGTTTCGCGCGCACGTATTGCAAAAGAGCGCGAAGAAGAAAAAAAACAAAAACGAGACGCACGCTTCGACGTCGCCGTCGGGAGGACGTCCCCGTCGGAAATACACGCGGGGAACAAAGAGAACAACGCCCTGCATCGAGAATAAGTGTAATATTGAACTTTCTAAGTGCTTTCAGAGTTTTTCAAAACAAAAAGGTTTATGTTGCAAAGTCAAATAAAATCCCAATTGACGAAAACAGCATAAAGCAGATGTGACAGCTGAATTAAAGGCAACGATGGGCGCACAAAAAAAAACACGTCTTGCCAATACAATGCCGCCAAATATTGAATGCGCGACAGAAATTAGCAGAGAAATTCGAAACAGACAGCCGCGCGTCATCGCGCGCGTTGTGTGTTGCGTCGCGATAACGCATGCGCACCTGTCTCTCCGGTCCCGACAGCAGGCATTTCAATTAATGACACCGCTAATACGACGACGAGAGCCATTATCGCGGAGCGAAATAATGCTTACGTAATACGTGCGGCGGGGACCCCGTAATACCGAGGGCCCTCCGTGAAGGTTCGATGTGAATTCGTATAACTCGGTGTGCGCGCACGAGCGCAAGCCGAGAAAGAAGTAAAAGCGTCAGAGAAAAGAAGACGATGAGGCTTCGCTCAACGATGGGGATTACACAATCCCCGCCTCAACCTAACCTTTCTCCCCCACCACGTGTGGCAAGTGCGCCCGCGCGAAAAGGTAGGAGTCGAACAAGCAAGCAGCCAGGCAGGCGGGCGGGCGGGGACGAACGGACAGACAAGAGGAACGGACGGACGGACGAACGAATGGGCACAGGTATACAGGCACCGTCTTGCACCATAATACAATAATTATGAAATTCGTGAGTTTCTAACGAATAGGCGAATGCCGCACGATTCTGGTTTTTTACAAGCTTGCGCGCACCGTGAGATTTCCCAGAATGACCGTAGTCCAGAGTTTTTCCGAGACCGAGGGTGGAGTCTTCAGAAAAGAGAAAACTCTCGAAAAAGAAAAACGAGAACCTGGAATGTCTATCGTCACTTCCGCGAAAACTTGTTTTGTAACAATTTTATATATTTGTAACATATATATATATTTAAACCTAATGATTAATTAAATTAAACTCGATTAAAACTGTAGACCCTTAAGTAACTCTCGAGAGATATAAGAAAAAAACAAAGATACTCTAAATCTTATTTAAAATCTTTATAGTTGTCATTCACACTAACACCTAAACACACTAAAGAGTGTCATTGCAAAAATTTAGCAATTTCTACCTTGAAAAAATTTCAAGTTATTATTCTCTACGTGTATACCATTTACGCACACACGTAAAAATGATTTATTTATACTAAAAGCTTCGTACACCGATAAAAACGTAGAAGTTATTTTCATTTATTCCAGTTCTAGGTTCTTCTTATCGCGCCGCCTTCATTACCTTATAAATTTCCGACGTCGCTGTATTCTGACCTGAATCGCCAAAATCAACTCGCGCGCTCGCATTTCCATCGCGGTTCACACCGCTAACTACTGTGTCTTTCGTTTCGCGTTTGATAAACAGATCGTTAAAAACGAATGAGAGAGAGAGAGAGAACTTATAAATGTAATTTTCAGAAATTCTCACACCGAGATCTCGCGAGTGAAAAATAGTGAAAAGCAGAGCGTAAATACTCTCTCTTTCGCGGAGTACCTACAATCCGAGAACAATGGCGTCGCGTTATTAAACGCGACCTTGAACGTGACTTGCCGTTTGACCTTGAAGAAATGTGGAAGAGATTCGCGATTTGGTGATGAAAAATAACTGTTTTTTGTGTTACATCGAAAAACTGGTTTCGATGTGCTGCGAGAGCGAACAAGATTCTCGTGGTAATAAAAAAAAATAAAAACTAAAAAGGACGATGCACCTATTATTCTCTATTTGATACGCGCGAAAATCACCCGGCGCGACACCAGTGTGTTTTATGCACCCGCTCCAAATAACCACGCGCGCGCGCGCGTACACTGGTGACGCGCGAACTCGTTCCTTCAACCCTCCATACTCTCTTATTAACATCTATTAAACCTCGTCGCTTTTTTTTTTTCAAGCGTCCTGTGTTCGTGAGAGATGCAATACCTCTAACTCTGATGCGCGACGAAAAAAATTAATGGAGCGCGAGTAATTTAGTCCGGGCCTTTTGCGATTAAATTTTATGGATGTACGAAAATTAAATCGAACGTAACGAAAAAGAACCTCCGAGTTTCTAAATTTCGGATCTCATCCGGCAGCATCGGGTATTTTTGTTCATCTAATAGAAATTGTTTCCGACCGAAAGGCTTTCACCTGCGAGGCATTACGTGTAAGAAGAAAGCCCGCCCTACCTCAAATTTCTAATTACGCAATAGAGGGACCACGATGAAGTTACGTTACGAGCTACACAAGACAGAATTTGCTTTTGTTCGCGTAGATCGGAAAAAATGAGAAACAATGACAACAATGCCGCCTGCATTTTGCAGTTCTCGTGAAACAATCCGCAATTTAGAAACAAGTGGAATTTCGAATATTATACCGAACCGAAGTATACTTTTTATTTTTTATGATCTGAATATTTTATTGCTCAAAGTCACGAAACTTGAAAATATTGTTTTTATCTCCTCTCTCTCTCTCTCTCTTTTTATATATTTTGTCGTGTAATAACGCTCTTACAGTTTGTGGAATTTCAAAACTCGAGTACTAGCAGGCGAAGGCACGCACATCAACATTTTATTCTGGTGTGTCGGAAGACGGTTTTTTTTCTTGGGTTTATTAAAGTTTCAGCGTGAATATTCTTAACGGGATTATACGGACACCTTCGGATTTAGAACTCTAACGAAAAAAAAAAAAAAAAAAAATCATCCTCGGCGTTCGAGAGTTCTGCACTGTCGAAAGTTGGCTCGAGGTTAAAAAGTTTTCATGGACGCGCGGCGGTCTAAGGAAGTTTGCCTGACTCCTATATATAGACGACGCCGTTTGTACAAGTTGGCTACAGGGAATAAAGATTGTTACTACTGACGCGAAATCGCGACATGTTTCTCGGCACAGACCGCGTCTCGTCTCTCTTTCTTGTGTCGCGTCTCGACATACACGTGCGCTCTCGGTGCCGACTCCCGGGGACCCCCTTTTGCACGCGACAGTCAATCGTAAACAAAGAACGTCTAGATTCGTGGCGAGGGGTTCTCATTCCGTTCGTTGATAAAGCGCAAAAACTCCAATCCGCGAACTCGCGTCCGAGAAGAGAAGCTTCTTTTTTCCGTGCGAACAAAAAAAAAAAAATTTTTTTTTTTTTTTTTTTTTTTTTTTTTTTTTTTTTTTTTTTTTTTTTTTTTAATTAAATCTTTATTCGAACACTGCGCGCGTTTTGTATACAAAGAACACCACACCTTCTGTTGCAATTTTAATTCCGCAAATGTAACAAAAAGTCGACGCTCGTCTTTGACTTTTGGCGTTCTATCGCGCATATTCGAAATCGTATCGTATTCGATGCACGCGCGCGCGACAATATTTTATTCCGAGTGAATTCACTCTGTCGAATGCGAAATTACATTTTTGTTTTATCGACGCTATTTGAACGTAATTTTGATAAGGAGAATCTGCATGTAATACGCGACAGCGCGTCTACGTTGGCGCGCAATTTCTTCTCGGGTTTTTACTTTTCGACGTGCACGCAACACGTATTTGCATACGAGAATTATTTTTATTTTCTTTTTTTGTTTTATATAGTGGTTCCACACACCGAAACGACACGTTAAAGCGCGATATTACGTATGCGCGCGTACTAAATACATTATGTACGGGGAAAACAATCGTCGCAACAGAGACGCGACGAAGGAATTAATGTGCGCATGACATTATCACGTAACAAGTACATTTTTTAAATATAAAACACATCTTTTTCAAATAGATTACTTGTTTTTACCCATCCGCTCGTCGGAGATTATTTATTCATATGACTCAAGATTTAAAGCAGTTGTTAAGTTTCTTTTTTCCGTTTTTTTTTTTTTTTTTTTCAAGAACTCGTTAATAATCTGCACGTAAACTATTTAAAAGTGGAAGAAGCGATATGGAACTTCGTTATCGACTGCAAAAAAAAAAAAAA
>QVOA01007590.1:0-35145 GCA_014825685.1 Pseudomyrmex cubaensis | reverse complement strand
TCTACAAGTGAGTTTTTGAATTGAGATTTCAATTCTTAAAATCATACGGGATGCTGGATTTGCATCTCACATATGAAAGACCTCGGATATATTGTTGCGCTCGCGCAGGCGGCTCGACTTCGCCAATCACGGCCCGACACGAACGCGCGCTCGCGGGGAAAGAAGACACGTAGTTCACAAACGAGTAGCTTTATTCCAGCGTTACAACGTTACAACGCGATACAGAGTCCGAGACGACGCGGCGTGTCCGTACGTCACTCGGCGAAACCCGAAAGAGGTCTCCTAAACACCTATACATTCTCCCTTTGTCTCCTAAACACTGCCGTCACCAGGGGCAATCACCGTCTTCTTTTACAACGCCGAGTGGCGCGATTCCGCATACCGGGCGGCCGCAACAATATGTATGTTTCTGCACAACATCCTGGGAACGGCTATTGACCTTATATATTCTTAGTTTAATTTAATTTTCACGAGCCTAAAAGATTATTCGTCGATGCGTAATTTTGGAGTGAGTCTGGGAGACATGTCTGCAAGCAAAAAGTTAAACTCGTGTAGGTCTCACAGATCCAATCTGTCTTATTTGTGGGTCATTTTTGAAGTCTGTAGACAAAGAGTTAAGATAACCTTAATATATAAGTATGCAGAAGAAACCACAATTTAAAAAAATAGAATTTCTTATATATATAAATTTTTCCAGTCTCTGCATGTAATAATCTCTATTGTCAGTTTTTATTCTAGAAACTCTCTAATAAACTAAATGGTATAAGATGTATGTTACTAACACATGCAATTGAAAAGAATTTAAACATAATGTTAATGAAAAGTTAGCAGTGTTTGTTTAATGATGAATATGTGATAATATAAAAATAATATAAAAATTAAAATAAAAAATCAAAATTTGTTATTTTAGAAGAAACCCAAAACAGAGTGGGCAGCAGCCTACAATAATAGTGAAACATTTTCAAATTCTTGCGCTTGTTGTATTATGAATCGATGTAAGTATCTTTATTTGAATGAGATTGTTCGGAGTTTTTATTAAAATGGAAATAAGTTACTTTTTTTTTATATTATAGTTACTTTAAATACAATTAGTTCTTTTATTTTCAAATAAAAATTGAATGTACAAATATAAATAGAATGCTACTAAACATTAATTGTTTTCATGCAGCAATATACTTATCATTTCCAAAAAGTATACAATACGAATCAATATGTGACCACAAACCAATAACCTGCTACTTTCCGTTGGAAGGCGATTCAAGATTGTTAAATATTGCCATTAAATATAATGACATTAAGTTAATGGAAAAATTGTTTGAAACTGGTACTTCACCTAATTGTCAAGATGATCTAGGTCACACTCCTCTTCATTACGCTATACATAAGTATGAACATAATCTTAGACTATAAAGATTCATATACAAAGTATCTGATGTTACAGACTTGTAACAAAATTATCATATGCCTCAACTTGTACTTTTTTTTGCAGTAACTATAAGCAAATGATTTGTCTTCTATTCTTTCATGGTGCAAATCCAAATATACGTTGTGCACATAATAAAACTCCTATCAAAATGGCATTGGAACTAAAAAAAATTGATATAGCGTATTTGATTAAAACCTGCTGTAAGCTGAAAAAAGAAATAACAAGAAAAAGATTACTACTTTTGCTCTTACTACTAAATCGTCGTAAGGGAGTGCTGGATTACCTGATTGAAAAGAAGACTAATGAAGAAGAAAAAGTGATAAATTTAACAAAAAAGTCCAAATACAAAACAGATGTAAACCATAATATTGCATGTAAAAACCTGATTGAAATTAAGACTGACGAAGAAGAAAGACCGATAAATTTAACTAAAGAGTTCCTCGATTACAAAACAGATATAAACCATAATGAGCGATTGCTGAATCATTGTAAAAACCTGATTGAAATTAAGACTGACGAAGAAGAAAGACCGATAAATTTAACTAAAAAATTCCTCGATTACAAAACAGATGTAAACCATAATAAGCGATTGCTGAATCATTGTAAAAACCCGATTGAAATTAAGACTGACGAAGAAGAAAGACCGATAAATTTAACTAAAAAGGTCCTCGATTACAAAACAGATGTAAATTATAACGAGCAGGAAGCTTTATTGATCAATGTCAGTTTACACTACTATGTGGATGAGAATGATAATAATTTTAAAACTTTTTAGCCAAAGGATTTTTCCAAAATCACATATTATATTATTATTAAGAGTAACTTTTTAAAAATGTGATACTTCGTTTTTTTTCTACATATATAATCAACAATTTAAAAGTATATGTACAAACAAGGAGGAAGATGGATGGCCATATTTTTTTCTTAGCTAATATAAAACATATAAATAGAAAACATATTTGGCGCGCCACACTTTATTGCAATGTTATTAAATAACATGTTAAAATTATTCTACATTAGCCGCAAGACGCAAGTCACAGATTTTGCGGAGTTGACCGATTATGTTAAATGATTTGATCAATGCGATTTATCATGCGATTAGTCAATTCTACGTCTGCGACTGGCGTTTGCTTCTTGCGGCTACTAACGTAGGACGATTTTAGTAGGATTTTTAAATACTCAAACTGTGCCTTAAATTGGCCATTTCCTATCTTCTTGTTTTATCAACGTTTTAGCATTGCGATATTGCAACCATTGCAATATTGCGCTAGTAGTTTATTTGATCTAAAATTTATCTTTTAAAGATTTAATTATCTGTGCAAGACTTACTGTGAACTTAAAGACTTATAAAAACATTGTAAGACTTAAACTAACAGTATTATCGCAATATTCCTACTATATATTGTTTTTCTATTATGTATGTTTTTTAATTATAACTAAATAAAATTTTCATTTATAAATAGTGTCTTTATTCATTTTTAGTGTCTAAATCAGAAAATTAGATTATATGTATGCATGTACAAAATAATTTATCCACAATTTACAAATATTATGTGTGATCCTTGTTCCTTACAACTATACGCATTAAATATAATAGTACAATTACTATTTAGTACATTTCAGAGAGAAAAAAGTAGAAATTATTAATAGAATGTTAGCAACCATGTAACCACAAATTACAGATAAATAGAATAAATGGTGTTTACTTAGCGATAATAAATGATATAGAAGAAAGTTGCAAATTATTTGTAATAATAAATCTATACATTCCGATTATGTATAGTTTGTGATATCGCGTGAAGTTAACAGCAAATGTTCAAGAATCTCGCTCGAGAATCAATGCAGTTTACGCGTCGCGCAGACGGCTGCAGGTCGCGATTGCACACGTTTCTCATTGCAATGTAACATTTTTTCATCATATCGCTCGTTTTACGCGAAACGTGACCGTGCAAACCGGGAAAACAGAATTAAAAAACCGCGTAAGTAAATCTGCTTTGTGTAAACAGAAGAAAGAAAAGTAGAGCAAGCAAAGGAAACCATTTGATGAAACTCAACGTCCGAGCTCAAAATGGCCGATGTTCTCTTGTAAAATCTGGAAAGAGTTTCTTTTCAAAATGGAAACGCTGGGACAAAAAAGAAGCTTGTGCCGACGGTGAGTAAAGTGAAATCTATTTGATGCAGAAGTATGTTTATAGAAATGCTTGATTGAGATTTATCATAAATATTTACTGTCGATTCGAAATGTATCTCCGAAAACAGTTATTGTAATCCATTTCTAAAGAGATTGCGTTTGATCTTGACTGCCATTTAATATGACGGAGACTTAAGAGAGATAGATTTCTCTCAAAAATATAACTCTATGCGTCTTAAAAATATTTCTCTCAATAACAGAACATTTATAACAATTTAATTTATTTCTTTGAACTGGCTGCATTAGTTCAGAGTTCATATTTTTTCCTTTTAATATGGATACAGAAAAATAAAGATTGTGAATTTGTGCAGCCAGTGCAGGAAAATAAACTTTCTGTATTCTGTAAAATTTACTGCGCATTGTTAAGATTCGAAAGTCACAAAGCGCGAATGATCAAATGGTCACGTGAGATATGCGCGTGTCAAGTGAGTGATCGAAGTAATCTCAACATAACCTCCAAGAACTGTCAAATTCCGTCAACAGAGTTTCCAACAGTAAGAGTATTTTTTTAAACTTTATTATAAATAAGACCTATAAATGTATTTTATGTCACAAGTGTTCTTTATATTTTAAGGACGAGCGTGCGAAGATACACGTTTTTGTATTTTTAGCTTTCGAAATGTCAAACATCAAGTTGCTGGAAGACAGAATCGCGAATTTAGAGAGGCAGCTGTATGGGATCGCCAAAACAGCGAATATCGACGACGACGCAGCGCCGCAGAATCCTATCATTGATCGTCTCCTGGATATCAACTCGCTTCTTTACTCGGCATTGTCAGGTAGAGAAAATCCCAGCGTGCTTATCAAACGGTTTCCCGAGTTGAACAGCTACTTGGAGCCCTTTTCCGAGGATGTCGATATGCCTACGAGCGCCAAAATACAATTGTTGCTGACGATGGAGCCAGAAATTATGGAAAATTACAAGCTGCTGACCAAAGTGCAGGAGCTCGCTCCTGTGTTGGAGTCTGAACGTATAAAAAATGTGCCTGAGCTTAACAGCACGTTTAACAAATTGTCGTTGTCATATCTGAAAGCTTATGAAGATTCCGAGGAACTAAATGCACACGTACACGATCTCTTATCCAAGTACAACGCGGTCATAAACAGTATATCAGAATCATTACTTACTCTCAATGCCGCAGTTACAGCCGCTGAAGTAGCAGCCAAACCAAAAAAGCAAATAGATGATTGAAAATGTTAATTGTTGTGTGCGTGCTGTTTATATATACATATTTAAATGTATTCATGTTAATTTATACCGTGTTTTAGTATATATAGGTTCATATATTATTTTAGTAGTTCTTTGTTATATTTCATTTTAGTAGTTTTTTAAACCTATTTATTGTATAGCAAAATATTTTTTTAGGAACGATTAGATTTTGTAAGGAGAGAAAGTACTAAGTTTCTTTAAAATACGTTTATTTGCCACTTTTTACTTGCAATATAAAAATACGCATTTCATCAAGGAGTACGCATATAAGAACGTATTCTCTTGATCGATGAAATCTCTCTGTAATAATGCGTTTTTATTAAAATATAATCATATATATTTTATATATACATTTATCCTATCTAGTGCTTAATACTATCCATTGTTCGTTTCAGAAATCCTTTGTTCAGGATCTCTGAGACAAACTGTCGATTGTATATAACTAGAATGTATATGTATCGGTCTCTTGCGTGTTAAATCTGAATGATAATTAAATTGTCTCTTAATTAATGCATATAAGAAACGCATTAGAGAGAATTATTCAAAATATCACAAAAAAAAAAAAAATTATCTTTCATTGCGATTAGGAAACAATCAATCACGTTTAATGTAAATATAGTAATGAACAGCACAATCTTTTACACGTAGAAAATGTATATAAATTGAAGAGACCCATTTTACTAAACTTCTTATGTATTCATAATATTCATAATAAACAGTTACTTTATACAGTATTTACATAATATTTCTTTAATTACAAGTTAGTATAAATTCCGTCTCTTTGAGGTTGTTCTTACACATATCTTCGCGTGATGATTCGTACAGAATTTATTTAAATTGCGCATCTTTTATAATCCCAGTTTTAGTAAGTATTTTTATAAATAAAAATGTTCGAGAAAAGAAAACGATTTGTATAATAGGAACATCAATGTTACAAAATATGCGAAGAAAAAACGTGAATATATAAATTATATATAAATGTGTATATAATTGTTTTTGTTTTTTTTTGAGCATTGAAAAGAAAAGTTAAAAACATCTACGTAAGACTTTTGTTCTGCTGTGCATTTCTTCACAATCACGATTCTTTTTCTTACTTATTAACATCGCAATTTTTGCATTATAATATACAATGTATCTTAAAGTACTGACTTCTTTTATATACTCGGTGAAATCGGTACGAGATAATAAATTTTAACTTTGCGTCCGCAAAGCTGGCACTGTTTCGCGCAGCCACGACAGCGCAGGTTCCGTGCTCGAGTAAATTGCCGGACCTTTCGAGCATCTACGGTGACTTAGTAACCCCTGAATTTCCCATCTCTCCGACGCATTCTGCGACTCACTGACACACATCAAGGGCGCTCCTTCGTCATTCTGAAAGTAAAAAATACGCGCATATTATACAGTAAATATTTTAATTAATAAATTCTTTCGGCGTCTCTCTGCAAATAATATAACTACGACTCGATATTGTTTTTTACTTACATAACAAGAGTTTTTATCTGTGTCGGTGAAGTCTGCGCATATATCATGTTCCGTGATGAATCCTGCGTAAAGACTCGTTGCATTACATTTCGCGGAATCGTATGTCGGGAGAGACAAGAACTTGTGATACTGCTGCAAGTTTATTTCCCCATTTACAGAGAATCCCCATCCGGCCGTTACGCAGATTTGTCTCGGCTAATAATTATAAACAGTTTATTGAAGAAAGATGTTAAATTAAAAAAATTATATATACGTGTATACGTATGTGTGTCAAAAGTATACCTGGATAGATTGTCTGGGAAGACACACGGCGCTTATATTTCTGGAAAGTACTAGCGGCTCCTCTAATTCGATCAGAGCGATATCATTGTTGTACAGGAACTGATTATATTTTGCTTGAGGATAGGGCACGATATTTTTGACAGGATATCCCTTCAGCATATCGTTCCCGGTGAAAAGTTGCCATCTGCTTCTCTTCTTGTTTCTGTACAATTACAATTATTTTTACAGAGTGATCTAGAAAATCTACAGATCTTCGTTTTTGTTTATTATTTTACGATATGAATTAGAAGTCGGTAGCTTCTTGATATGTATACACACTTGCAAATTTTCTCAAAATATTTCACTCACCTGTAGATACAAGAGTAACTGGCTACAGCATGCAGAGGACCGAGTATACTAGCCGTACAAGCGACCCCGTCTTTTTCCTCTTTCAATAAAGCCACGCTGGGCAATTGCCCGTCGCTGATCGAAGTCCCGTCGATCGATCTCGCGGTCGGTTCCTCCGACGCGTAGTGCATACCACATGCAAATTCCTCGCACGACACTCGCACGACTTTTCCTGACACGCAGAATTCTACTTGTTGCAGATTCGTGACTAGCGGTTGCCGGTGATCGGGATTCGTTTTCAGTCTTAGAATGCTATTGTCTTCCGTCTGATTCCACAAGGACGACTCGGTCATTTCGGCTCCGGCGAATCCCAACGCCCGACAGTAGGAATCGCTAAACTCCTCGCTCCATCCGTCCCAACAGACTAGTTGATAATCGCCGTTATATTGCCTAAGACATAATTAGCAATTGAGTCTTGCTTACAAAACTCTATTATTATGAGTATATAATATTCTAGTTTTTTAGCTACTACTACTCACTTTATCTTCAACAATGGCACACGATCAGTTGTCGATCTACTCGTCGTATTGTTGTCGGCATCGATATTCATTGCCGCGTTAGTTAGATTTTTACCGACAGTAACGTTGGCATTTAAACAATTCCATTCGTCCGAATAGTCCGGACAGTTCTCGATGCCGTCGCAAACCTGAGTCAGAGAGATGCATCCGCCGGTTTGGCACTTGAACTGATCCAGCGAACAGTCGCACAGCTTCTCATCCTCTCCGTCGACGCACTCGGCGATTCCGTTGCAGTGCCACGTTTGCGGAATGCACCACTTCTCCGTCGGACACAGGTATTCGTTGTTTCCGCAGCTCTCGGCGCAGTTGTACTCGTCCCGATGATCCTCGCAGTCGGGTCGACCGTTGCACTGCCACAGAGCCGGAATGCATTTTCCTGCAATCATTATATTTTAGAAACTAGATAGAAATTATCAATAATATGTCGAATTTTATCATTTATACAGAATCTCGGCACACTTACCGCTCGGACACTTGAACTCATCCGACTGACACTGCCAGCTCTCACAGTTTTGCTCGTCACTGCCGTCGTTGCAGTCCACGATCTTGTTGCACACGAGATGCCTCTTGAGACATTGTCCGCTGGCGCAGCGGAAGTTATCCGGACAGCCCTCGCAGTTCGCCTCGTCCGAACCGTCGGAACAGTCCTTCTCGGAGTCGCATTTGGCGGACAACGGTACGCAGTACGCGCCGTCCCTGGACGTACCGTTCACACACTGGAACTGGCCCGTGGTACACTTCGACAGACTGCTGGCAATCGTCGTGCTGTCGACGCTCAATGGCGTGGTTCGCACGGTCAACCGGATCGTGGTTGGTTTTTTTGTAACGCGATCCACTTTCGTTTCCTCGTCGCCGAACGATTGATCCGAGACGAAAGTTACAGGTTGCTCGGTCGTCTCTTTCGCTCCCGTGTTTCCGTGAGAGAGATCGGTTTCTGGGTCGTCCGCGCGACCTTCGATCGTTTCGTTCGCAATTGCGCTCGGTGTTCCGCTCGACGCGGTCGCAGGATAAGTGTAATTTCGCTTCATCATGTAAGGCTCCGTGACCGGTATCGGCTCGATTATATCCTCCGACACGGGTATGAAGCTGGGATAATTCTTAGGCTTCGTATCGATTTTCCTATCAGTGTTCTCGATGTTTTTTGTTTTCGATGCAGGCAGGATGTTGCCTTCCGTGTCAGCCAAAGTGAATTTTGGCAAATTTGGATCTGTTTCGGAGCTCACCGCACTGTCGATCACCTCCTCGTTATTTCGCATGAAAATTCTCGGTGATTCCGTCTGAGAGAGAGTAATTGAACTGATGGGAGTTTCCGTTAGCACGTTCTCCTCCTTCTGACTCTCCAGATTCAGATCCTTCTCCTTTTTGTACTTGTACTTGTCGAAACTCTTCTTGTCGGCCGATTTCTTCTTGCCTTCCTGGCTTTTTTCCAGCGGTATCACCGTGAGCGCTTCTTCGGACGGTTCATCCAGATCCGACTCGATCAATGTTACTCTCGGTGTTGTGGTGAATAGGTTTCTGTAATCGAATTCGATCATGGGCGTGTCGTCTACCATCTCAGTGACCGGTCTAACGTCTTCCGTGGTAGTGACATCGCTCGTAATATTTGTCGACATTGGAGTGGTTCCGATCTTTGCGTCTTCCATCGAACTAGGAGTCGTCATTCCGCTCTGTTCGTTGCTGTTCTCGTCTTCCATTTTCCGAGTGGATCCTATGCTCACGTTACTTTCGTATACCGTCGTGGCCGCCATGCTTCTTTCCGACGTATCGACAACAATGTCTTCTTCCTTGGTTGTCTCGTCTTTATTATTCTCCGTCGACTTGTTTTCGTCTACGACGACTGTTTGTTTCATTTTTTTCTCTTCGTTCGACGTCGTTGACGTCGTTGTTGTTGTCAACATGTCGTTTTCCGTTGTTTGCAGTTCCTCGGGCAGGATCGGAACTTGAGCTGTGGTTTTGGCTTCGAGTGTGGATTGAGTTGTAGTTTGCACCGCTGTAACTTCTTTGTCATCAAGTTGTGTAACGTTCAACTGTTTCGTATCTTGCTGTTTGCCTTCATCAATCACCGTGGTAACTTCAACCTTGTCCGTGGCGACTGTCGTCGACATTTCTTGTTGGATCTCTATGGGCAACACGGGTTCTTGAGTAGTCAGCTTGACGTCTTCCGTTTGATTGTTCAAAATACTTTTCGTCCTTTCAGTCGAACTCTGCATCGCTTCTGAAGATGTTCGCTCATTCGTATCGTTTCTCTCCTTTGCGAAGGAAGACGTATCTTTATAAGAAACGCGATCGACGTCTTTCAAAACCGCTTTCTTTGCCTCTGCCACATTTTTAACCGGAATGATTTTGCTCTTATATTCCTTCGACAAATTTTCATCCGTAATGTCGTTGTACTGATCTTCCACGGCGTTCTCCTCCAGCTTTTCTGAATTGATTGCTCCGTTTTTAATTGCGAAGTCTTTTACGTCTTCCTCTTCCTCTTCCTTTAGCTTTTTCGTAGCCAAGCTAAAATCAGGTTCATTCGATGTTTTGTTCATTTGAGAAGTTGGATCTGCCAATGGAATTACTCTTAATATTTCGCTATTTTCTTCGGAGAAATTGTTGTTTTTACTCGTGTCTTCCGTTACGTTATTACCGTTTGATGTTGCAGAATTATCGTCTTGCAAAGTTTTCTGAAGGTCGGATTCGGTATTGTTGTTAACGTCAGTGACGTTATACAAGTCATTCTGAATGGTTTCTTTAGTAATGTTGCTCATGTAGTTGACATTCGCTTTACTCTCCGTTATTTTTTCCGTGACGTCTATCGTCTTTTCGTCACTCGAATGTAAATTGACATCGTTCAATAAGTCTTTGGTTTTGTTTGCTTCGTGTTCCGTATTGTCCGAGTTAATGCGTATAAGTGGCCGATGCGTTATAACGTCATCGATGTGAGTTTCGAAAGGATTGGGAACATCCTGCTCATCCTTATCCAGACGTGGCGCTTTTTTCGCGTTCTCTTTCTCCCTGTTAACATCCGGCAAGAAAGGAGACATGTCTTCTACGTGACGATCGTCATTGGCGTCAGATTTTCCTGCGAAATGATTCACCGAATTTTCCGGCAATATTGCCGGATGAAGCGGATGATTTGTTGAATGTTCCTGAACTTCGTCAGAACGCGCTGTGACGTTGTTATCGATATTCTCATTATTACGCACTGTAGACGAAGCGATCGAGGTTGTATTTTCAACGAATTGTTTTGTATCCGAATTTTTAACTACTACTCCGTTATTTAATTCTACCGTCGAGTTTTTTGCCTGTCGAGATTCATTTGTGGACTGCGAACTTTGTTCCGGAATAAGTTCGGGAATTTTTGCGTGTATCTCCTCGGACTTCGGTATCATCATGATATATTCGTCGTCCATCGATTTTGTGATAGGCTCTTTCAGCGGTTCTACGTTGTGAGCAAAGTTCTTCGGCACTTTAGGAAAGATCGTCGTCGGCATATGTTCGATGACATTTTTGTCGTTAGAATTTTGTGTTTCGGTTTGTAACGCGTTTTGAGGTACGTGTTCTTCGTTGTGACTAGATATTGGCTCAGTGGATGTATCGATGGAAGTGGCTTTCGTAGTCGTAGTTTCGTAGATCTTAGGATTATTATGTGTTTCTATGTTTTTGCTCACTCCATTTATTTCTATCGTGTGAGGATATCTATCATTGAACATGAATCTAGTAGTTATTTCTGTTTTGTGTTCTATCGATGTAACTGGCGTGGTAGTAGACACGATTGTGGTTGAAACCGGCTGGTCAGAAACCGAGTGTTGTTCGATTGTTAAATCGTGTTCTTCGTTCGAAAAGTTGTTATTTTCGATATTACTCTCATCAAGATTTATTTCTGTAGTGAAATTGTTTTCTTTATTTTCCGGAAAATCGGAGCTTTCCGTGACTCGTTCCGTATTCGATTCCTCGTCATCTTCGAACTTGATCGCTGTAACATTTTCGTTATTTTTCTGTTTTGAATCTCGATAATCTAAAGTGGTAAGATCGCTTTCAATAGTTGTGCTTTCACTAATTTCATCTTTATTTATAAAAGATTGCGGTGTCGTTGATTCCATTTTAGTTATTTCATCATTCATATCTGTAGAATCATTTTTAGGTATTAAAGGTATCACCTGCAATGGCGCATCATCATCTATTGGAGTTTCATTAATCTTCATAGTGGTAGTTGGAAAATCATTATTTTCAGAACTGTTATTTTCATTTGGCAAATCAATAAGTGATTTGGTTGCATCAATTGTATCTGTGTCATTTAAAAGTGTTGATTGTGTAACTGATAATTCGATATCGTCATTAGATATTGATTTAGTGACGGATTCATTGGATATTTCAGTATTTGATTCCAAATTCAATTGTGTTGTTATCAGATACGGTATTGTTTCTGATTTCACGTTGACGTTATTAGAAATTTTCACTGATTCTGTGACAGGTACTGGTTCTGTAGTAGGTTTTTCTTTAGTTACTGATTCTTCAACAATAGGTACAATTTCAGTAGCAATTTCTGATTTGACTGTGGATTTTGGATCGGCAGCGGGCTTTTGTTTAGGAACAGATTTGGAAATGGGTTCGAAAATGGGTTCAGAAGTAGGTTCTAATACGGTTGTAGACTCTGACTCAACAATTTCTGATGGAGTAGTAGAATCTGACGAGGCAATTGATACACTAACAGATTTTGATGTAGCTGTTGGCTCTAATTCAGCTTCAGGCTCTGGTTTTGCTGATGGTTCTAGTTTAGCTGTAGGTTCTGGTTCAGCTGTAGGTTCTGATTCAGCCACAGGCTCTGACTCAGTAATAGGCTCTGGTTCGGCAGAAAACTCTGATACAAGGAACGGAGTAGTAAATAAACGTATCGTAGTAGATGATCGTTCAGAAAATTCTGGTAATTCAGTAGTTTCTATTGAAGGATGTAGGTGTTCGTGACTCCACTGAGAATTATCTTCAAAATTATGTATGTCTTTTGTTGTTGATGATTCCTGATCAGTTTCTGGAACATTTTTAATTTTTGGCTCCGGTGTAAACGTTTCCGTCCATTCTGTCTTGAAGTCATCCCAAGTATCGGGATGTCTGGGTTCGAATTGTGCTGGATCTCTGCTTCTACCCTGAACAGACTCATGATTTGATTCCGTGGAGTGTCTTACGTGATCTATTTCTACACAAGTTTTACCGTCCTGACTCAAGCTTTTTCCGAGCTCACAACCACATACAAATTCACCTGTAGAGTAATCGTATTTACACTTTTCAGTACACTTGTTGTTGTACTCGCATTGATCAATCAAATTTTCTACTTGTAACCTGCTCAAATGGTACTGTCCAATCATGTTACCATTCTTACGTAATGTTTCTTCAATATATTTCTGACTCTCCTTTGGAGAGGCCATTGGTGAATGACTTATTCTGAATTTCACTTCTCCTTCCTTATTGATATCGTATACTTTGATCACAGGCACTTTGATACCATTCGCCTGCTGAAGAATGTCACCAAGATATTGCTCTATTTCATCGCTTACTTCTCTGTACATTCGCGACTTGGTGTCGCTCAGCTCGTCACTCCAATTGAAATCGTCCAGTCGCAAGATTCCATCCAGAGCATTTGCCACAGTTGGTCGTATCGTTTCGTCGGTCGTAGGCCACGGCGGAAAGCTTGAAGTTGAAGGCGGTGGACTCGGCGGTGGATTTTTTACGTATTCCTGACTTCCGGCCGTGTGCACTTCATTGAACTGATTAGCGTTATTCTCGTTCACGTTTGTTAAGGGTTCCGTAGCCTCTTGTGTGAAGATCACGCCAGCTAAAACAAATTCAAGTTTTAGAGCAATTTTATATAATCATTTTTGTGTTATACATTTAATCCTTTAGGAAAATAAATGATGGCATCTTACTTGCGGCCAATATAGCGATAATCACGGCGATCGCTATGACCAGCAGCGCACATCCCCAGGCCATTCTTCTCCAGTACGAGTTTTTGGATCTCTTATCCTTCGTGACATAAAGTTTCTCGCCCCTGCAACACAATTTCAACAACCACGTAGAGACGATAATCTGTCACGCGCATTTATAAACATCTTTCTCGTCCTAAACCCAGAAAGCGTATTTGTACAGCATTTTGCGCGTGTAACGCGTTTCCTAGCGACATTTCGTCAGTATGATCAGCCATTTGGAATTAGAAGCTTCCCCCTGGTAAATCACACCCCATAATCGTGTACGGTGTGTAATGTGTATAGCTTGTCGCGCATTTTCTTAGAATCTTATATATGTTTAAAACGTAAAAATAAAACACAGCGGAAGATTTGATGCATATGTAGATGTCTACATGTGATACTACACTTTCGATTCACATCGGTCAAACATCGATCGATCATCTTATATTCGGCGATGTCGAAATTGTGTTCTCTGGAAGCTGACTCGGTTTATCGGCACGCGAAGGGCGAATTCTCGGACGTGCAGTCTATGGAGAAACATTGTTCGACTCGATGGGTGGAGGAGCGTAAGCGTGTTAGTGCGCGACCGCGTGCCCCTGAGAGACACTAAGTATATATATTCCACTAAGACAGTTCCCCAGCCTTTTCTTTCCTCATCCTCGAAAGCATCCGTCATCAAGTAGTACCTGAGGGCTGTCAGCCAGTGGGAATAGTCGACCAGTCCGGCGGCGGGGTCTCTCAGGCTGAGTCCCTCGCGGCCGACGCCGGGACCCAGATCGAAACGTACTCCAGCTACGGTCGTTTCAACCTCGGCTTCGGGACTCCTGCTAAGTACCGTGACAACAGAAAACACCGTCTAACTCTCTCCACCGATGTGTGAAGTGTTTTTTTTTTTTTTTCTATCGGCAGCGGCCAAGCTTTCTATGCGCTATGTACTTTAATCTGCTGGAGGGAGCTAAACACGGTGCTAGGGCATCTCTATCGCCTGATACGACTTTCATCGAAACACATACAAGAGATATATATCTCTTTTTTGGGGGGAAAATATATCTCTATCTTGTGATTCCTAAACTCCGTCCGCAATACACGCCTTCTCTGAAGAATTCTCTTGGGTTTATTTATCAAAATTTCCTATAGTTTTATTATAAAATAACATAATCTATTTTATTTGTGTGAAAATAGAAGCAATTACAGGAAAAAATTCCTAAAATTTGAAGGAATTTGTGTATGCCGGGCTGGTAGTTACGTAAAAATAGTTAATGAAAGTTAGAAGACAGACACACACACACACACACAGAGAGAGGAAAAATGAGTGCGTAAGCGCAGAAACCAATTTCCGTAGACGAACAACTTGTTACCTGATGTACTTTCGATGCTCGTTAACCGGCACAAAGTATTCCTCGTAAGGATCAGTCGGCACTTCGCAGGCTTCCTGACCTTTCGTCTGGATATTGTTGCCCGTGTACGGCCTCATCGAGACCAGTTCCAGGTTTACGGCCTCGATCTGTTCCTTCTTTCCCGTATCTACGAAAAACGAGAAACCATTTTAATTCCCGCGAGATACATATATCCGTGAAGTGCAACCGGTTTCCATTTTCCGGTTGCACATACGAAATTGCGGAGAAACCACATTCCTCGAAATGGTAACGACACTAAAGAGGCTCACGCTTCCTGCTTTTCGCGTGTAAAGAGAAAAACATACGTATCCGATATGTGCGATGACAACTTACCGTTGGCCTGCACGCTCGTCGAGCTGTTGTTGAGGAAGCTGGCGTCATTATTATTGCCATTCCCGTGGACGCCATTAAGCTTCGGTTCAGACACGCTTTTCTCCGCGTTATCAGCCGGCAACTCGATTCTCGTTTCCGTTTTGTAACACGGCTCCGAGCTCGGCTTGATAGGCTCGACGTAGTGCTGAGAGATAAAGGATCGCTGATGACCATTTTCTAGTGGCGCACCATCCCCCGAGGATTTCGTATCCTGATCTAAGGTCACTTGCTGGGGACCGCCATTCTCCAGCTTCGTATCTTCCTCGTTAGTGAACGCCAGGTTGTCCATGCCATCGGCATCCGACATCTTTTGATCGCGTCGCCGAAAGCTACCGAACCCTCGCCTGATAACGACCGCCTAGTATCGTCTGTCATGCGTCTCGTTTCTGCAACAAAATTGTCACGATCATATGTCACGAGAATCGGTCGTTTTTTTTACAAACAGTTGCTGTTAAACTCTGTTCCTTCCATTATTATTATTTAATTTATTATATTTGAGAGTTTTTTTAGATAAAAAAATTTTATTTGGGAGAAAAATTAACGAGAGACTTTTAACGTTTTTGTAAATCTATTTGGTGATTATTTATTTCGGTATGTTCGAATTATATTTTAAACCAGTGGAAAAAAATTAATGATTCAATATTCGCGATTAACTTGTCAAAATTTATTTAAGGAGTTTCGTTATCAAAGTCGCGGAATCGCAGAAACTATTATGAGCAAACTGTCAAACTTTATAGTTTTATTTAAAGCTATTATGGCAGCTCGGTCGGACTGCGAAGTGGACGGCTCATCACAGCCGTGGATTTACGTCAGTGACGTCAGCAATATAAACTTGTATCTTCTTGCACGAGGCGAGCGAGGGAGAGACGTGAGAACCGTGAGATAGACATTCTGTGTGCGTCAGGTACGTCCTATCGATATCTTCGCGAAACGATTTATCGAACCTGTTCGCCGAATACAAAAATCAATTACCTCTTAACGCTAACTCAATCGCGGCGAGAGCAGATTGTTTGATGAAAAAAGAAGAAAAGGAAACCGTTTGCGGTGCGATCGCATCGCGCTGAATTGTCTGCGTGCGAGACATCGGGAATATGAATCAGCAGCGAGACGAATTAGCAGAGAGGACTTGTGAATCGTGATGAGAAATTTCGTGAGAAACATTCTCTCACAGGCAGAGACGAATTCGCTGTTAGCTTGTCTCTCTTTCTCTCTTTCTTTTTAGTCCTTCGTGCGCGTTTCCTGCGAAACTTACTCCCACCGTATCCTTGATCCCTCGCGCGCGGTTTATTCCGTTTATTTTTTCGACTTTGGACCGTGTCGAGCCAATAAACTTTGGGATCCGCCACGCCGGAGAGAAAAGGAACAACTGGCTCCTCGACTCCGTCTACCCCATTCGACAATGTAGGAAAACGTTCCTCTCGAAGCGACCACTTTATGGTCGCTTCGAAATGAATCTCCTTCAGCAAATGGATGCGCGTTCTGATGAGCTTTTAACTCTGACGCTCTGTTGTCTGATTTTTCTCATTTACCGCGCGATGCGCGCGCGCGAGATCTCTTTTTTTGCCGTAACATTATCATATAATTACGATTGATCATGCGATAACACGCGCACACACTACATCATTATATAACATACAATGCGTAAGTCTGACTGCATTGATTTAATTGCATTTTTTCTTGTGTAAGACATGTTTTAACTTGTCTGTTCGTATCTAAACTTTGTTTATCGGGAACATAGACGTGTAATATATAGACTGCGCGTTTGGCTGAAAAGATGTCTTTATGGTTGACAAAGACAACATACTTCGAACTGTAACTCTCTCTCTGTCTATCAATGTCTGTGGTGGGATTAGGACCTACTGTTTCATACACCGCCTAACCCGCCATCACTCCTTAATCTCTTTCATTCCTCTTCATCCCCACTACTATTCTATCAATTAGTGAAGACTTCTTTTTCCTCCACTACTTTGCTAGACAAAGATAAAACTACAGTTCAACACTAGCTGTCTCTCTCAAGTTGAAGACATTTTCTTAACATGGCAAAAGTAGAAAACGCGCAGTCTATATATTATACGTCTATGATCGGGAATGAACAGAGGAAAAAGACAGAGAGATAATATTGAAGTCATGTTCGGCCGGAAATTCGTATTTCTTGATAATTTAATAAGTCAAGCTGATACGCGCTTTCCTCGCTCGTATCTAAACTTTGTTTAAAACAAAGTTTTGATAAAATATAAAAGTTTAAATAATTGTTTAAAACAAAGTTTAGATACGAGCGAGGAAAGCGCGTGTCAGCTTGACTTATTAATCAAGAAATACGAATTTCCGGCCGAACATGACTCCAATATTATCCCTCTTTCTCTTTCCTCTGTTCATTCCCGATTTCAAGAGGATGCGCAGCCTGAAGAGGCACGCACGGCGATGAGTCAGTCCTGAAAGTACCTAGCTCTACGTGCGCATAGCTGGGTGGTACTTGACTGTTGGCTATGGATGGCGCGGCAACTTTCAAGACACCCTGTAGGCTCGCTCGGGACAGGCGAGTGTGTTTGCGAGTGTACATACAAACCGTCGGGAGGCATATACTGCAAACCGAAAGTGGTTGACCCTGAGAGAGTCCGGCACAAAGGACTGATTCACCCCGGGGCCAACGCGGGAGAGTCCTCCCGTGGTAGGAGCTCGTCCGTTTTAACCCGGGTCGAGTCTGCGCGCACGAGATCCTTTCGTGACATAATCCGCCGGAACAGTGGCACATTAATATGTTTTCGATTCGAAGAAAACCAAATCGTCGCGAATATATATCAGTCCCTGATTCTCCGCTTGATAGGTATAAAACGAATTAAAAAAATTCTGCGTAGTCTTCTTGAACAAGTATGTTCAGAAATATTTGTTCAATTATCGTAGGTCTCGTTTTTATCAATGAAATATCGGAGAAAGTCCTCAAGTTCAATTTTATCGTAAGTCTCGTTTTTATCTTATCTCTCTTACTTATTTGTTTTAGTCTCTTTTATTCTATCTTGTTTCTTTTTACTTCATTGATATATAGTTTTTACGTTTTTTAGAGAAGTTAATTAGTCAAGAGAAAATAAATAGAATATTTAAACCAGTTTGGGAATTAACATTTATGTTAGAGAATAATGATTTTTAATAGCTCTTGTGACATTGATTCGCAGTGAATGCACGAAATAACATTGCAGCACGTTGACGTTAATGGAATAATAAATCTCGCGCGAACGAACACAACGTGCGCTTCATAACAGTCATCGTTTTCTTTTATCATGGGATATGGACCAAACGTACAATTACTTGGAAAATGATGACCGGTTGAATTAAATTTTCCTTTCCTCTCTGTCATTTCGTCGCAAATGTTGATTCGCGCATCAACTAATTTTGTCGCGCTGCGTTTTTTGTTCTCACACTTCTGTGCGCGATGTGCGTTTTTGCCACGTAGGAATTCGATGTGTCTCGCACATTTGAGAGAAAGCGTCTCACATGTTCGCAAACAAAAAAGCGGTACAATGTCGCCCGAAGTTATCGGTTTCTCTGATTTCTCCGGGAAAAGAGAAGATTCGCAAATTAAATCTCTCAAAAGCGCTGCATACAAATATTAATTACACAAACTTTTTTTATTATCTTCTCGCGCACACAAGAAATCCGCGTATCATCTCTAAGGAAGTAAAAAGAGATAAAAATCTCTACTAGCTCGTTACGAGCAACTGTTTGGTTCGAAGAAATACCCTTTGTATGTGAAAAGCGATATTCTCCCGTTCTGTGCCGGGGGAATAAAAATCTCAGCTCGCCGTGAAATATAGCGTGACGCGCTAGAATTAATCCGCTCGAAAGGCGTGCATCTCCTTGCGCGCGCGCGCGCAAGCGCGAGGAGACTCGATCGCGGATAAAAGCGAGATAATTAAAAGTCCTCTCTCTCTCTCTCTCTCTCTCTCTCTCTTTCGGATGGATTTTGCCGTGGCTGGACATCTATAAAGCCGCGACGAGATAGCTGGGAGATCGCCGGGAACGAAATCCATATCGCTGGCGGACTGAAAAAGGACGACAAAACAAGTCCGCCGTGAAGCACGCGATTATCCACGAGCTAGAAACGGCTCCTTGCGAGTCATTAAAGGACATTCTCTAACGACAATTGCCTTGGCAATTTGCAAAGAGATACGCCTGCGATACGATTAAGTCTCGCTCTACCGATCTCGAAGACTTTCACCTTGATCGCAATCGCGACGGAATCCTTGCGTAACTTTTCAGCATTATCTATTCACACACGCAATTCGGATAAAATTCAATTACGCTTCCTGACACAATACGCGAACTTCACGTAATGCAATAATCCGTTCGAATATGAATTTTATTAAACCAGAGATAATAGAAAAAAAAATATATATATAAAATGCAAGAGAAAATATTGTGCTGGAAGAAGAAAGTTCGGTCCTCTTCTTTTAAAAGTGTCTTCTTCTGTTAACGTATCTCGCGCGCTGTATGAATGTTACCTGAGACAACCTTTACATCATTTGAATGCATCGCATAACTCAAGGCTATCTCTGTCTTAACATTAACGGACAAAGGGATTACGGTGGAAAATGACCGTAGAAGTCACAACGGAAGGCAGCGCACGAAAGGAACATGTATCCAACTTTAATCGCATGCGTTTTCCGAAGTTTGTTGCGTACACGCACTTATACGTGCAATGCAATCCATCCGTTGCATTTTCATGGACTTAGCTTTATTTTATGTATCAACTTTCTCAACATTTTAATTATGTATTTATTCAGTTCGCGAGCATATATACAGCCTCGAGTGCGACATTTAGCCTCTAGAAATTTATATCGGCGACTAAATCAAGGACGGTGCTCCCCGGCTTGATAAATGAAACACTCGCGGAGGGATCACCGGGCTCAGGATTATATTATTGCGTGAGTTCGCGATCGGAGTTCTCTCTTTCTCTCGCTATCGAAGGATTCTGCGTAGTTTTAATACCGCGAGAGACCAGTTCTGCTTGTTTTCCCCTCGCTTCGTTACCTCACGGACCTTCGGAAACGGTTGAATATTACCGATGTCCTTAAGCTAGCAGAAGAGCCGGTCTTTGATATTCAACACGGATTTTCTCGCGTTTCTTTTTATTATATAGTTTACTTGTCGAAAAACTCTCCGTCGCACGATCTAGCGCGATTAGATATCGATTAAAAAAAAGAGTTGAGCTCATCTGTAAATACAATATAAAAGAAAAGTGATTATAAAATATTGGATTTTTAAAAATAATTAGATGCAACAAATATAATCGTGTTTGTTTAATTTATGGAAAAAATTAGTAAATTAAAAAATATATATATTTAGTTTAACATTATCGAAAGTATGTGAAATCGTCAAGATAAGAAATCTGTTTGTTATCAAAAGGCAAAAGAATTCGCGCTGCTGGCGTCGCGTCCTGTCGATTTACAACGCGGATGTCAGCAGGTGCGAGATTTCCGCAAACGTGTTATTACGCCTTATCGGTCGAGCGCCGAACTAAGACGTTCCGTCATTCCGTGCGCTGGCGAACGACTAGTTACAGACCATTGTATGCTTAATTACAAGTGCAACCGGTCAATTTCACGGTACGCGCGAACGACGAACGATGGCCCAGTTCCATTGTGCCCGGGGAATCTCTTCATTGAGACTCCTCGTTCTCCTTCTCTCGTTCCGAAAGCGAATATCCGAAGAAGCGGACTGCGCGAGTCGGAAAAGTATGCCGGCTCCGCAATGGACGCATCGATTACACTCTCTTTGGAAGATGAAGCGTTCTTCTCTCCCGTGTGTTCCGTGTGTATGTGCGTCGCACGTCTGCAATATATCTATATATGCGGATGCGTACATTGAGCAACTACGTGTCTGGAATCCTCGAAATGTCAAAGGTTTAATGCATCTTCGGCGGATGTGCATCGATCCTCCCCTCGTCTCACCGAGACGCTTTCAGAAATCAGCTGTGCGGCTGCGCTCAAACAACTATCATGTAATATATTGTAAGATTGTTTTACATTTTTCTCAGAGTGAGAAATGTCGGAATTTTTGTTTTCACGTAAAATTATAGCCGTAAATTTTGCGATTCAATCAAAACTCATCAAAATTTTCAAGCGTCGCAAGCAAAAACTTTTTTAAAATACCAATAGATAAAAATTATTTCAAACCGTTTCCAAATTGACTTCATTGAGATTCGTTCTGACAAATGTCATCCGAGCGCAAACGCGTCCGCGGTGACCTTTACGTATATAGCATAAAGGCAGCCGGGAGCAGAACGGCGATGGTAATGACGACGACAACGACCCACGACGAAGACGACGACGATGATGATAGTGCCGGGGATTCTCCGAGGCGCATCCTCGGCGGCGAGGCAGCAACCTATACTCTCGGCTGCCTCATCGGAGAGGCCTGTGTTACCTAAGATATTTTACTTTCTACATTCCGCGCGAGACAATACGTACTACACCCACACAATTTGCTTGTGTTCGTGTGTACCTGTCTGCGCGAGCGAAAGACGCGGTTTCAGGTCGGTCGGCGGCGGACGACAATTGCTAACCACGAAAATCACCGATAGTCGAATATTTGCCGCAAAAGAGCCGCGTTTCGTGCAACGTTCAAGTCCGCGCGACTGAGACAACACGTGTCTCTCTCTCGAGAAGATTATCTATAATTCGTCGTTGTTTACAATTTGACTTTACTTTAACGTTAAGGTGTTGATGATATTTTGAAGTCCGCGCACCAACGATCTCACACGCGTCAAATTCACAAGCCGAATTCCAGTTAAACCGGACGAATTAAAGAAGGCGAGCCAGAGTTCTCTTTCTCTCTCTGTAATCGATTCGAACACCGCGCGATATTTTATCCCGTCGCCTATTTCGTCGACGCGCGCTTTTACTTTCGTCTACGCCTCTTGTGCGGTCGACATTGCAAGGTTATCCGGAGGATTTACGATTGATCGAACGAGAGAAAGAGAGAGAGACGATCGCTCGGTTTCTTCCGCGCCCTCGTTATCCCATTTAATCCGTCGCGTCTGCGTAATGCACTCGCGTTCTCTCTCGTTGCGCACGTCGTAGCGTTATGTGGAAGAACGGGCGGGTAATCGCCGCGGAAGATCGCGGATTAATGCAGAAGCCGAGCAAAAAGACCGCGCCGTAATGCGCGCCGCGTATAGGACAAAAACTGCTAACAAGGGAGCAGATGAGAGCGATAAGCTCTCAAATTGTCATGTTCCGTTCTTTAACGTGCGGAGGGCTTGCTTCTCAAGCCTGAGTCTATTCTCGTCCCTTCGGGAAAAAATCTTTCATCGTCACATTTTGCGCGAAGATAAAAATGTGTGCGCGATAAAAAACGCTTGAATATATATTTTTTATTGTATAACAAAAAAGAATTATTAGCTTGAGATGAAAAAAAGAGAGATACGCGTGCGTAATAAAGTCTCTGCTCCGTAAGAGGCAGATATTTATTTATTAAAAGGACGTGCATTCACATACAATCTCGTATCGGTCGCGTTATCGAAGACAAATGATTCTTAATGACAGTTTTCAGTAAAATATATGAAGCGTAAACGATAATTTCTGCGGAGATATATAAGATAAAACCGATTCTTAAACGGACGTTTAACGCGAACTTAATGAGCCCGTCATCGAAGAGTCGCCATTTATATCTGCGCGCGTTCGCGAGGCATTGAAATCTCCTTCATTGCCGGACGGTGATTGCACTTAAACGTCGTGCGAGAAACGTACCTGCTATTCAATTTATGATCGCGTTCTTGTGTGTATTACTTATCATCAGTTTCTATTCTTGATTTTTAAGTACGCATTATTACTGTTTTCAATTTTTTTTTGTTTACAGTTTTACATCGCAAGAACTTGATTGCGTAATGCAGAATTTACCTGGTCGCGTGTGCAGCAATAATTATTTCTTTTTTTTTCTCTCGATCTTATCGCGCCGCGATGCGAACTCAGCCGTGCAAAATCTCGAACTTCCGCGTGATGCCAGAATCGATTTCTTTTCGTAAAACGGAAGCTCCGAAACACTCGAGATTTCAATTCGCGCGATTGTAATTTGCGGCCTGACACGAGCTTAATGGTCTCGTTACTCGTAGAAAATATCTCGAATCGGAGAGAAATACCGTTTGCGCGCTTGTTCTCACAGTTTTTTATTGCGTGTGAAATTCTGATTTCCTTTTCAAATCAAGAATTAGGCGGTCGAAGTAACCGCGTTACACGCGATACTGAGCGTGATACCTGTCTTAAAATCTACTTTGTCGCTCGACATTGTTAGTCATCGAGGAAAAATGCAAAGTTCCTCTGCGCTCGATTAAATATATATAAATATAAGAAAAATCGATAGCGGCTGTTAAAAAAAAAATCGCGGTAGCAACGGCCTTGCAATCACCGGAACGGTCCCTTTCTCGTCCGACTGACCGGTGTGGTCACGGACGATATTACATATTCCCATAGATCGAGTCTCCATGAGTCTCGCGAATGTTTATTTATACGTGCGCACCGCGAGAATTATTGTAATGTATTGCGATGTATCGCTTTTTAATTGCGAAATGCAATATGCAGTAGCACGAAAGAATGAAGCGGAATAGAAAATGTAACGTGAGTTTCATATTACGCGATTTTCCTCGACATAGTAATAAAAGCGCGGGTTTTTTTAAAATGCGCATACTTTGCCGTATATTAAGATGATATTTAATAGCAGTTTTTGAGCGCGAGTGCTAAATATGTAAAAACATCGAGTGTTACAATATTGCAACTTGAGCGAGAAGTTCGAGGTGATAATTGACAGAAGACAAACGCGCGCCATATTTTCTGACGCGCGTTTTAGCACGATTGAGAGGCGACTCGATTTCATTTTGCTGAATATTTAATTAATAAAAACTGCAGGAAAAACTGGTAACGGCATTTTGCGGATTTTTATGTGTATAATAAATTATATATCGCGAACGTTTTTCACAAACGACGTAACGAGAAAGTGCATTGTCCTGATAAAATTTATGTAACGGCGAAATTACCGATTGGATAATATAGAACGCGAAATGTAACAAGAACTACGCGCGACGGAGTGATCTCTCGCGCGAAGGACGTGTGCAGCACAGAAACCGGTGATTTCTCTCGATAATCACAAATGTCTACAAGACACGGCGCGCGTACAGGTATGTGCGAGAGTGACAGAAATAAACGTAGACGAATTGACGTTCGTGATGGCGCTGGGACTCTCGATAGCGCCGATCGGCAGTGCAAATACTTGGAAAACTCCTTCATGCCGAGCACGCGTCTCTCGCGGAATTGCTCGGCGCGCTCCTTGTAAATTCAAATCTACAATTCCCAGCCGGACGAATTTTTCTCGTCTCTTTCCTGTCTGTCCTTTTTTGGCGACTCGCGAAAGACGCGATTATATTAGTCGCTCAAACGTTTCTCTCGTTACTTCGCTTTGCATTAAAATCTCCGCGTTTGTTCGAAAAGCACGAAAAATGTATACGCAACGCGGCATTTAAATATCGCAAGCTTCGAGTTTCTCGTTGAGCAAACGCGCATCAACGAGATCTCGCATTAATGAACGGTGTCGTTAACGCTCAGACCAAACGCATCTGCAACAAGCTCGTAACAACTTTCCACGTGTTCCTTCCTTAGCGTTCATTAAACAACCAATTATGAGATTCTAATTAAACGCGGTAGCTACACTTGGAAAGTTGCCTTTCGTGCAAATTCCTTTCGCTGACGAATGAAATGAGCGAGAAGTAACGATTCTCCATCGAAGAGCCGCACATTTTTCACACTCTCGATAATCAAAATGTTTTTTTCGAGACTCAAATATGTTTTCTCAATATGTAACTTAGAACTAGGTCGCAAACAAAGATGCGCAATATTATTTCAGTGTAATATAATTTTCGTGCCAATTTAATTCGGCTTTGATTTGTATATAATTTTTTACTGTTGTACTGAAATATAATATTGCCATACGCGACGCGTGTTCGGCTCTTTACGGCCTCGTTCTTTCCGAATTTCAGTTATCGACTTTGAGGAGTCTCGTCTTTTAATCGACTTGATGTGCTCCCGGAATTTGTATCACCTCATCAAGTCCCCAAAAATTAAAAAAAACATTCTCGATCGGGAAGCATGAGAGATTGGAAAACGAAGATCGGTTGGATCGGACTTTGATTAGAAAGTGGGACACAAGCAGACTTGCAGTAGGCTGTAAGATACGGGCCCTCGGGGGCCTTGTCGACCTACACTTGCATAAAGTCCCCCTCTCGTTCGGTGACACCACGACGTACACGCATATATTCGTGTTCTGATGTCACGCTCGTGTGTGTGTGTGGGCGAGGCATACGGGTTTCTCGTTCGCGACGTAAATTGCACTTCGGAGCGGAGCTTGCGATCTCACCTTGAGAGAAGCGGTGCCGAGCAGCAGCAACAGCAGCAGCAGCTTGCAATCGGCACGAGCCAACGACATTCCACGGTAAACTGCGCGATTTCGCTACAGGCCGTTTCACGCGTCACTCGCCGTCGCCATTCGGCGTGAGCTTGGTTCTTACCTTTCTTTTCGCGCGGGAATGCACCAGGAAGAAGATGCCGCGACCGAGCCCAACGCAACCGTCGGAACGCTCGCCTAGACGCGCTTCTCTCATCTCGCCGAGAACATTGCACCGTGACTTTTATGACCGCTGCGCTCAGTCGGATTTTTTTTTTCCGAAGTTGCAGCGGCAATCGGAGATGAACGAGACGTTCGGTGGTGATTTAAGGTGCGATGTATAAGTTTAGGCGGACAGTTGGAGATGCACTTTGTGGAGCACAGTAGAACTCGAATAAATGTCACTGATTTTATCCGGATAAATGTCATCACCGCGGCGATTCTCGAAAGACAAACAAGTCGCCGATAAATCGCTCGATAATTCCGAATCGGCGACATTACGTCAACCGTTATTAACGCATATCGAAATTTAAGTGACAAACACTGATTCGAAACGTTATATCGCAGTTGAAATTTCAGTAGTACAGACTATAAGAAAGATATAAACTGGTTTCGAGAGGTTTTACACGAAATACAACTTTGTCATTAAAATTAATTTCGAGTTACCGCCGCACCAATTGGATAAAATACTTCAAGTTGTAATCATATAGATTATAAAACGCCGTGTTGCCTGCCTACATCGCTATGGTTATGCATTGTCGGCATGGCATTAATATTAGTGCCCGAGACTGTGGCATTTTCGCGCGAGTTGCCGCAGTCCCGCTTTCAGCTTTGTAATGTCGTTACTCCCACGTGCCAGAAATCCTTAAATTAAAAGTCTTCCTAGTAGATTGAAACCCCGTCATCTTCAGCTAAATAATTAAAACTTGTGTAACGCTGTATTTTTAGTTGCAAAAAATTAAAAAAAAAAAAAAGATAATAACTATAGTATGATGATAAACCTACTCGATTGATCAGGAAAATTAAAATCTGTGAAATTACCGTCTTTCATTATTCAATAGCGCGAATTGTGATTTAATCATAAAACTCGCCTTGTAATTTCGATTGTAAAAATGCTTCAGCCATTTATCACACACAGTTTTATTCTAAAATTTATCTCTGATCCGAATATCTCCACAGGCACGAAGCAAGCGTTTAAAAGCAGGCGATCTCATTGAAGAAAAATTGAAATATAACGATCTTATTGAAGAAACATTGAAATAGAAAACTCGGCTTGTTCTGTACTTCTATACGTATTCTAGATACTTAACATTTCGCGTGCAATTCGCCCGACGAGACGTGGAATTTAATTTAATGGCCATAAACGGTCGCGAGCGCGCGACACGGGGCGAGTCGACGGCGAAATGAAAGTACCTACCGGTCTATCGCAAGAGAGGAGAAAAAGAGAGAGAGAGAGAGAGAGAGAGAGAGAGAGAGAGAGAGAGAGAGAGAGAGATGTAAACGACAAACGGGAGAGAGAGAAAACGACCTTGCTGTAGACAAGTCTAACGCGACTAGGTGCGGCCCGGCTGCGTCCGCGGATGATGATTTCAATTTCGTTAAAACGAGAAATAGGTATATATACGTGGAATCATTATGCCTCGTTTATTACATTGTATCTCGTCGGTAACGAGCGACTGTACGACTACTACCGGGATAAGTGCGCGCGTGCGGTGATTATTTCGATCTGTCAGGTGTGGAGATCATAAAAAAAATGCGGATATACGAAGAGAATCTGAGTTGAGCGAACGTGATGAGAGATTGTTCTTCCTGTTGGTTTCGAAAGGATTATTATTTTCTCCTTGTACAATTTCGATATCGAAGCCTCCGCGAAACATTTCACCGTCCTAGTTTTAGAAGATCATTTGTGTAAAGTAACATACGGAGAGAAAAAGCTTTTTTTTTTTAATCAAATTTTGTTTTAGAAATAATTCGTGAAAGCGCAACGAAAAAATTTGCAAAATTTTAATGACATCAAAAGTTAATCGAAAATGCGACAAATTTCTCGTACCCGACAGGAGCGACAATTTGCGCGCGGCGCGAGGAGACTTTCGCAAGGCTTGGACTTTCGGTCATCCAAGTTCGCTGATCCATTCACCCCTCGATAAAATTTTAATTATCCGTACGCGGCACGCGCGTTTGCGCGTTCGCGCGCATACCAAATGCTACGAAAGTAGTTTTACTCTTGCATCTCTTTTATTGCACTGTCACCGAACGGATTGGCACGTGCGACTTTTCGAGCGTGTGTGGCGCGCGCGATGCTTGCTTTCACCGATTCGAATTACATAATTCGCGCAAGAATATTCCGCGAGGTCGCGTAATGCGACAAACTTTCGGCCGCGCATCACTTCTCGCCGCGCTCTCTCACGCCTCGCGTGCGTAAATAATTTATTGTGTACGATCTGAGATAAGGTGAGAACGCACACACACGCCAGTCGAATTATCTATTAAGAAGCATCAGACTTGACCTTGGCGTAGTCCATTAATGTCCGAGCCGACGACGTGATCGCCGTGAAACGGAATCGTCGTTTCCTGATCGTGGAAAGGAGACTTTTTTGTATGCCAGCTACAACGTTCGCGCAACGTTCGCCGACGCCATGCAAATGATCGTCACTCGCGCGCTAAAAGCGCATTTATACTTTCCTTTCTCGCATGCTAAAAAAGTTACGACTCTTATAAAATAAACGTCAAAGTAGTCAGTCTCTCTCTCTTTTGTAAGTAATGTGTTATGTTCCAGAAATTATTTGTAGAATAAGAATTTAATTTAATTAGCTTTTCAGAAACCGGCCCAGTGGTCTCGCGGTCTGAGTGCGAGGTCTGCAAATTAGGGAGGTCCCGAGTTCGAATCCATTTTTGGATTTTTCCGAGCCGGTCTTTCTCAGTCGAATTTACTAAATAAAATGCAAAACAAATCGAGCTTCCAATTAGATAAAACTCCGTATTGTTACAAGAATTTACATTGGCTTGTATTTTATAAAAACCTAAAAAATGGTTTTTTTTTTAATAAAATAAAACCATTTCTTTCTTCTTATAAAATCGCCGTTGCAGATTTCTATAAACCTGATATTGAAACGTCGATTCAAAGTTTTTTTTATAGAATTATGGTAGCCATTATCTTATGTCTGACTTAACATGAGGAAATTTTCCATATGAAAGCGATTTTATTTTATAATTATTGAACGTACTTAACTTTTTTGTTTACAATCGAAAGCATAATAAGCTCATTTTATTCAAATTTATTTATTTATTTATTGAAACTAATTTTCTTTTATTAAAATACGTAAAAACAATAACTCAATTGTTTACGAGAAGACATTACTTGTTATTGCTGAATATTTATTTTATAGAGGACAAAGAAATAATTAGCTCAGTCACACTTATAGTCGTTCCTGATTATGTTTTTTTAAGTTTGATAGGAAAACTGGTTGTTTTTGTTTTTTTACTCTGGAAACTATGAGAACTATATCGTCGACAATTCTTTGATAATTCTAACTTGCTCTGAATTCTATAGATGCAGAAGGTTATTGACCGAGCAGGAAGGAAACGTTTAAGAAGGATCATTTTGGTCTGAAGCGCGATAGATCTCTACTATGTTTCTGTGCACATGTGCATCAGCTTGTCGATGATATTTATGGTTACCCTTGTCAACCGTATACAATTTCGACTTTGTCACATGTTAGTTTTACTTTTCTATATCTTTATTTTTTCGTTGTTGTCGGAGTTCGAGTGTTCAGTTAAGATAAGTGTTTTTTTTTTTTTGTCAATAGATAGCCGTTAAACGACACTGTTTTTCAGGCAAAGAAGTGTAGAATGTCCTTGCGAGTCTGACCTTTTTTTCTCCGAAAAAAAAAAAACGTGTTGCGCAAATGCATCTGAATAACACATGTTACACGATGACACGAATTGCGTGTGGAATAATTCTCAATAAGATTTTAATGTTGTTATTTGTTTGCGAACTGTGTGATAGCTTCGTGTGTGTTTTGAATGAATCTTTATCGACTCATCTGTTCCCGAAATTCTTTGAGTCATCCAGCTTCGCGCGAATTGCGTCGTTCCCGATGATTAATTTTTCTGACATTTAGAGAGAATTCTCTTGGCGCGTTTTATAACCATACAAAATCGCGCGATTATTTTATAAATAATCCTCAAGCGCTCATTAATTTTATTCTCGGGAGGATTATAATTTTAGTTAATGAATATAATTACATATGCGTGAGAGATCACACAAAAACTGCTGATCGATCGATAACCGATTCTCCCGGCGTAGCATTTCTATACGCTAATAGCCGTAAAAACACACGCGCCTGTGGACGCCTGGAGGACGTGAGAAAAATTTGCCGAGTGGTTTCTTTTTTTTTCACACTTGTATTACGCATGCTAAATGCGTTTCCAAGGTATTACACTTCGAATCGGCCGCACGTATATATTCGCGCCGGTTTTACTTCGCCCGGTAACTTGGACACCGACCTTCGATACGGCGCTTTGATACGGGCTCCCCCGAGATCGGAAATAATTAACATATAACGCGCTCTCTGAGAGCGCCATTGTTGGCGTCGCCTCAATGGGATCGCATGTCGCGGATATGTTAATCGTCGTAAAATGTAACGCCGCGATGTAACGTCGGAAACTAACGTCACGCGAATCGCGAGCGGAATTTGTTTCTGTTGTAATGGCCAAACGCCATACCTATATATTCCGTGAATTACGAAACGGACTTGCGAAACCGCGCGCGCCGCCTAAGGCGAAACTAACGCCGTTTATTATCGCGCTATTGAATTCGCCGATTGGCGTCATTAATCTCGCAAATTAGCGATCTCCCGCAACTTAATTAACCGAATTCCCGTTGTGCCGTAAACAGTTTCTCGTTATTCAGCCGCTGATTTGCGATTAATGAATTACATGTAGGTATCCTACAAACAACGAACTTGAGACTCTTTATATCTCAATTTTAAAATCGCGAATGACGAATTTTTCAAGAAGAATTTTTGATATTTCCACAAAAATTTATTGCAAAGAGTTTTCGAGATCTTTTGAAATCCGACATTTCGTATCGATACTCCGTAATGTAATTTTTTATCGCGAAACTCATAAATGTTTCCTCCTGAAATTTCCGAAGCGTATTTCACGTATTCACGTGCCACGATAGCATCCGTCGATACTTTCATCGTTTATCGCGTGCGATTATTTCCCCCCGCAAAAGATCGGATCCGATCGCAGGATAGATCCATTGTTCGCGCGACCGGATCTGCGATCGGGAGAGACTGGATTCCCTGTCCAGTGGAACGAAACTGTAACGCCAGTTCTCCGTGTATCGGTCTGTAGCATTGCTGGAGCCGATCGGACATTGGCAGCAAGTGAAAGTGTCGCCCGCTTAGCTGACCGATACGTACTTACGTGCATATACATGCACACGCAATTCGAGATCGCTACTACTTAGAAATCGACGAGCCACGCGGAGGCCGACCCGACCATACTCGGCGCTCGTGCCGATCGCGTGTGATACCGGTCTCCATATTCCTGTTTCTATTCTCGCGTTTTAGTCGCGAGTTCAGTATCTGTTTGCATTGTTGGCAATGATAAGTTTTTGAGCAAAAAATTGAAGGCAATAGGTTTTTTTTATTTTTATTTACATTAAAGACATCTACATATTTATGGTAGAGACTTCTTCAACTTTGAAAAATTGTCTTTTTTTAGTTGAGCCTTAGTTTAGTTCAGAATTATTTCAGGTGCGGAATTTCTTTCTTCATCGATTCTTTACACACAAACGAAATCAAATATATGCGTGAAAATATCTGCGAAGGACGTACGCGTTTGGGAGGACGCCGCTCAATTATGCGAATCGGATCGAGTGGGTGTGTCGAGAGAAACAGTTCGGTTTCCGTCAACGAACGGTATCGTATCGTGGCGCGCGTATATGTACATGCGGGTAATCATCGTTAGGCGAAGTAACACAACAACGGTTGTTTTTAGTCATTTTATGATAATCTCTTGTACTGAAGTTCTTTTTCTGGGGGTGCGATTTAGCACAATTAGAATTGCACGTATCTATTTGAGCGGAAAAAAGTATTGCAATGAAACTTCAGATTCACAGATGATAAAAAGTAATATTTTTGTATATCATAAGTAGACTTAATTGTTTTTCAGCATTACAATGCGCCGAAGAAACTGATATACTCAGCTGTTGTATTGTGGTTTGCGTCAGAACCGCAAACGTTACCACTGCACGGCCTTAAATTGACAAAAAACGCGAATGAAATAGGCACTTAACGTATATAACGTACGCGCGCAGAAATTTGAGAAACAAATGTTAAGTAAAAATACCTTTACCGCTAATTTATCAAATGTCAAGTATATTCCGCGAGTATAATGTATACACAAATATATATGTTAATTTTGTAATGACAAATTTATCATCGCGTAATCGAATACGCACTTTTCTGGTAAAAGCGGTTTGTAAACCGGATTCTCAAACGAAATCGTGAAACGATTTCATTGCCACTTGAACGTGAATTTCGCGAACGTAAAATTTCGCAAAAAAAAGTGTCGCGCTCGATGCCACGACGACTACTCGAGCCGACCGATCGACACGAGTGAGTGAAACTTTAATATATTCAACCGCGTGAAATGTTGCTCACTGGCCACCGGAGTTAAAAAAAAAAATCTCGCAGATTTGACATATTGCCTTGCAATGCCACGTCATTGCAACTTCAAGGCAAGTTCAAGGATATAAAGCCGCCTCTCTTTGATGAAGAAAGTTTTTTTTTTTATGATGACATTTAGCGAGCGAGTTTTTATTCCCATATTTTCATTTTATTATTAATTGTTATTAATTTTAAAGCGCGAAAGATAAATCGAGTTTTGGAGAATTAATTTTTCTAATCGATTTGCACAAACACGCGCGCGAGAATTTATAGCGTTTATCGCGGTCGTCCTCGCGTCGCTATCAGGAATCCAGAATGACTTATGCGGCGAAAGCTCGCTTGTGCGAGTCGATTTCAAAGGAATCTCGACGAGGTTGCGCCAAGGACGACTTCATTTGTAAAACCACACGAGAGATGCTTCCACCTACCACGAAAAATCTAATTAATGCTTAATAAATGCGATCGATCAGAGAAGGATTCTCGTGTTCGTTCCGTGCTCAGACAAAAAAAAACAAAAAAAAAAAAACAAGATATCCAACTAAAGAGATGAGCGTTTTGTTCGACACAAAAAACACGCGATTGCGCAGTTCTCTCGAATATTTCCAGAAGAAGATTTTCAACCTTTGATCGAGATTATATCTTCGAACGATCGATTCGATTCGGTAACCGTGAGAGAAGAAAAACTTGAAATAATTAATTTCTTAGCACAGTGCATGAATTATTCATTAATTATTCGTCTAAAGTAATTGTCAAGTATATTAATTAAGTATTTAATTGTACGTATTATTCATTTAGCATCATTATTGCTGATACACCAACGTGCCAATCTCTCAACTCTCATCATGACAGTGATGTAATTATTCTTTACGTAATAAACGATAGGCAACTTTTGTTTTTCTATTTTTGAACAAAACAATTATCGTGATCGACACGTTAATGCGTAATTGACAATGGACGTCTTGGGTAATTAATTAATTGAATTCCTCCGTTTGTGAAGGAGAAGCAATTACATCTGCGAGGAAAAAGAAACACTTGATGCGCATAACGTAAAATTGTGCGCGGTTGTAATAACGATCAATCGGTCGATCAATCGGTCGTAAAAGCGCATTCGGAGAAAGCCGCACGAACGTCCTTAGGAAGTCGGCGCAACCTCATCAAGGCCGTTTTCCTCGACGATTCCGCCGCGAAACCGTTAACCCAATTATTATTTAGCGACCGGCCGATCGAGCGAATCGCGTTCTCCGCGCGACGACAGTAGCGCAGAGGAGGAAAATAACAGGAAACGTTACATAGCGGCACATCGCATCGATCAAGACGATTGCGAGCCGTGTAATCGACCATTCTGCCGATGTGAGTTTGTTATTTACGTTATTTTTTCTTTTTTTTTTCTATTCGCAAATCGTTCAAGCGTTTGATTGATGAGAAACACGTCGTTTATCTCTCGTCGTTTACCACGTCCACTTTAATCTAAGTGATTCCTCTTGTTCAAGAAGTGACGTTGTATGTGTATTAGAAATGTGAAAACAAGCTTTCTATTAATTAATTAACGAGCGACACTTCGCGGTCGATCGTTTTGTCCGAAGATCGGCCTTCACACTCGTTTCGCGGTTTTTTCACATACGACTGCACATATCATCGATGTATGTACGTAATGATCTCGTCCTGAACCGTGCCAAAATAAATACCACACACCGCGACTGATGCTCGTCGCTTTTTACGATCCGAATCTGTGCCATTCTCACGGATCTTAAAATGCTTTAATTTCATGTCGAGTATATATCTTAAATAATTATCGGGCCCATAATCAGACAGCATTTTTTGTCTCCATTCGTTTATTATTCTCGAACGGAAACTTCGTCCGAGTGTACAAAGAAAGACCAGAGGGGATAATCATTCGCGTGGTTGATTGTTCAATTTCGCCCGCCGTTTCGCTCGAAACGGTACTTCACTTCGTCCACCAAGGACGTCTCAATTCTTTCGTGACTGTGTGCACAGTCTAACCCGGTTGCAGACTACGCGTGCATATAATGACGCGTTGCAAATCCCCAGCTCGCGGATGGGAACAGGGTCTCGCGATGAGGAGGCAGGAGGATTAGATTCCCTCGAATATAACGTCATTCCGTTGTCGTTCGGCGCGACCGTAATCGGCGCGACCTGACGTAACAGGTCTAACTGTCCCCGACGCCATTTTGCGAGCGGTGAACGGAGAACGACCGGCTGTAACGCGATAACAGCCCGTTTTCGACGACTGGCGCGGCCACTTATTGCAATTCGAGCCGAAACAGCTGATGGTGGTCCGCGGCTACCTGCGGCTCTCTATCGGAAGCCAAGTTTTTTGACCGTTTTGCCTTAGAGAAATGATCTTTCGTTTTTTTTTTTGTTTCCCAATATAGTCTCCCTATTGTGCACGGTCGAGAGATATTAGGTATCAATACTTTAACCGAATGTAAGACGGTTTACTCGGGTATCCGAGAAAAAGTTCTCGATGTCCGACGACGTGTGCGTTCCGTTCAATTAACCGCGGTTTTTTTTTCAACGAAAATTTCACGTTTCATAACTCCGACGTTGGCAACGATTTGTTTTTTGATGAAAGCCTTTCCTGTTGTCATTTGCGGTCTCTCTCGCGATGTCTTTATTTTGTCAAAACACTGGAACGGGACGCGCGCGGCCATGCGAAGCGCGCGGGCGCGCGGATAAAATTATCGGCGCGCAATCGGAATATGACTCGTGCGAACGGCGACAAACTATCAATTACCGTATCTAACAAGTATATATACATATATATATATATATATATATATATATATATATATATATATATATATATATA
>QVOA01007589.1:0-103564 GCA_014825685.1 Pseudomyrmex cubaensis | reverse complement strand
CTCTCTCTCTCTCTCTCTCTCTCCCTCTCTCGTTTTTTTCTCTCTCCTTACCCAGCGGAAAAGCCTGTTTGCGTGCGACTTCTTGTAACAAAAGGTACGGTCTTTTTACGTATCATTTTCTGCTCCGGACACTTTTTTCCCCGCTTTATTTCATTGCATACATCTGTGTCTCGCGAGTCCGAATTGAAATATACGTAAAACTAATTAAATTAATCGCATTAAACGCGACGTTCCGTGCCGCCTGGTTTCGCATGCGTTGAATCTTTTCTTCAGGCCGTTTAACTTTTTTTTTTCGACAGATCTTGTAAAGCTTGTATGTTGCAAATAAAAAATGTTAGCCACATTTGCACAAATTTCCACGCGACGTCCAGTGAAAATTCAAAATCGGCACGGAACAACAACGAGTGTAACAGAAGACAACGAGCAGAGATGCGATATACAAATGGCAGACCGTACGTTTCGCAAAACAGATACGCATCGGGCTGTTTGCAGGATTACAGAAAAATAAACGTACATGATACGACAGGAGGAACAGGTGCGAGAGAGATTCGCTAAGACTACAATTAGTCTCTAAGTAAACAGGCCGCTGAGATGATATCGGCATAGCAAGAAGCGACGGCTTATAAATTAAAAAGATACACTGAGGCCACACTGAGATTAACTTTCGTTAGCGTGTTCGATCTTGAATAAATCGAAAATTCTGCGTTTTAGAAAAAAAAAAAAACAACACGGACATAAAGGAAAGAAACAGGTGACTTGTGAGTCAAGTCAGTCTTCCGATTGGGGAAGACGTGAGGGAATAAGATTCACGTGTAAAATATGTCAAAGATACGAACAGAGAAGGGGAGAGAGAGAGAGAGACCATTTTTACGCAAAAGAAAAAGAGAGAGAGACAGAACAACAAAACAACAAAGAGAATGAGCGAGAGAAAGAGAACTAAAAGTTACGACACAAATCTCCAACTTGATCTGTAGATACCAAAGATACCTGTGAGCCCAATGAAAAAAATGTATAGAACGTAACAAAACACACGGTGGTTGCAATCTTCGCTTCGAAATCTTTTTCCCCGCTATCAAAACGGGAGCAACTCCGAATGGAAATCGGCGCGCGAAACTTGTTTTGCGTTCTGACGCAATTTTACTTAAGTACACGTTAAAACGCGGAAAATAACGGGAACGGACGCAAAAAGTGCAACCACTGCGCGAGGTAATATAATTCAGGGTAAGAGTCCACCAACCCGGCAAGCTAAAAGATATATATGTCCACAAGGCACATTTATTAAACATGATCGTTCTCACCGTCGATATAAAAATTGTTGATATACAGAGAGTTTATATAGGAAGTAAAAAAAAAAAAAAAAAACAAAAACTGAGAGAGATTACACCGTTATTGTGTCGCGCGCGCGCGCATGTGTGTGTGTGTGTGTGTGTATATATGTGTGTGTGCATATGCATGGGTAACACATGTACACCGTGTGCGTGTGTCGAATGTCCCGCGAATGAAAAAAACGTTCGATTTGTGGAAAATCGAACGATATATTTTGAGCAAGAAAAAAAAATAAAAGCAAGAAACATGCGACCGTTAGAATGAAGAGATAAGGGCGATGTGATAAATTTCGCGTTGTTCTTCTTTTTTTTTTCTCCACGCCGGGACATTCTCACGCTCACGACATACACCCTCACTAGACACTTCGAGGATGCACCCCCAAGTGGAAACGGTGCGAAAGTGACGTCGTTTTGCAGGAATCCTCTTCGAAACACGTGTGTGCGCGATATTTCACAAATGTATATATACAACGTAGGGTAGTGGGCCCAGTTATACTGTGTCATAAAACAAATTTTGTTAAATATCAAATTATTACACAATACTTGAGGTGTTTATTTTTAACATTTCTTTAATAATCGTTATTTCAAACACACACTAATTGGGTCAGGCACACTAACTGGGCCCACTACCCTATTTCTCTATGTGATATATAATATTTCTCTACGTGATATATAATATTTTTATATATTGAAATATATAATAAATATTTATATATACGTATATATTCCAACGATCTGCTGCACTCCGTCCGTTTCGCATCGTTTCGCTGTCGCTGACCCTATAATCAATCATATTGGTATCACTATGTTAAAGCCGAATCGGGAGATAAAAAAAATAAAAAAACAAAAAGTGATTGTTCCCGATTGAAGGATGTCAGAAATGCAACGTCCCAGTCTCTCGATTTTCCAGAACGCTACTCAAAATGATCGACGCAACTTGTCGCCGCTGTCAAAGTATTCGATTATAGAAATAGAAAACGTCCATCGTGTTCTCACATCATCGTTTCGCGGTTCATCGATCATTTCGCGTTGACCTCCTGAAGAAAAGAGGACGATTATTTTATCATGTAAATTGTGCTCAGCGTTCTTTTTTTTTCCGAACGACCCTTTGTCTTCATGTAACCTTCTCGAGCAATTACGTTATATTAATTAATTAATTACCAAGAACCGGATTGCGGAGTGTCCAACACACGACAGGTACTTTGTTGTAGCTGCTACGTGACAAAATAGAAGATTGAAGCGAGACGCTCTCTACCGGCCACAGTTTTTATAAAGTCGCGGGTTGAGAAAAAAAACAAAAAGGCACGGGAAAATGTGTTTTGCGAGACGATAGCGCGTTTTTGGAAGAAAGCAGCAGTTTCAGGAACGTTCTTACCGGAGTTGTACATGCTGACGTACGTGATGACGCAAGGAAAACAAAACAAAAAAAAAATAAATAAACAATATCAAACCCGTTACGCAATACTCGCTCGCGGAAGTAACAAACGGAGACAAATGTTTATATATATTTTTTTTTTGTTCTCTCCGCAAAACCACACGACATGCAACTCCAGAAGTCGTTTCGCGCGGATATTAGACCGGTGAAAGTCGGAATCGTGCCAAATTGCGGTGAAATTAAATGGAGTTTGAAACACCGCGTCAAAAAAAAAAAAAAAAAAAAAAAAAACAAAAACAAAAATACAGCACTTGGCGCGACGGAATCGAGATTGACTTCACGAGAAGTTCGTACGTGAGAGATTACGGAATTTTCTCTGTGCCTCTTCGCGATTGAGAAAAAAAAACAAAAACAAAAAAATAATAGAAGCTCGTCACGGCAGTATCGAAGCGAGAAAAGGGGCAAGATTGTTTGTTTGTCCCTTCCGATGAAGCCGATGCTCGATTCGACGGTATAACAATAATACACCGCAGTAATCTATTTAGCCGTGTGTGTGCGTCTCACTTGATCTCAACCAACTACGAACTATCACAAAAAAAGTATTATAGGCCGCGAGCCAGCTTTGAGAGAAGAGAGTGATAATAATAATAATGATAATAATAAAAACACCGCCGACACCACAAGTTAAATCACAAGCCGCGAGTGCGAGAGACGGCGTTTATAATTCCACTCTCTTTCGTTATGTGTTCCCCCGTTACATCGGACTCTCCAAAAACCAAACAATCCAATTAATGCACACATACTTGATATTACTAAAGATATTATATATCCGTCACACACGCACACACACACACACACACATACGAGGAATTAGTGGTGAATCACTTTTTCGTATACGCGGTGTTCGTTAGATTATTGACAATATTGTTTGCTAAAATGCAGTGGACGCTACGTGTGAGCGCGCGCGCGCGCGCGTGTGTGTGTGTCTATATATGCGAGCGCGAACGAATATCTCCCCCAAAAGTGTAGATCGGAATAAATCATTTTGCGTGACAATCTTCCAGTCTAAGTTTTCGGAGCTTGCATGTTACAATTTTCGTAGCAAGGAAGGACAGCGACAAAACTGTCGAGACCGTCGTGTGTATAATATATATATATATAAATTTGAAGAATTTTATATATACATAGAAATTTTGTAACATACAAGCTCGTAATAGATGCCATGTGTGTGTGTGTGTATAAAAGAGTTTTACTATACATTTGAATAAGAGTTTGTTTTTTTAGAATATATAACATTGGATGGAATGTCTATATTGTACACTTAACACTAGTGAAAAATATTTCTAGCAAAATATATAAATTGTTCTTACATATGTGTGTGTTGTGTGTATATATATATTATATATATAAATAAATGTTTCTGGCGACACCGACACTTGCACGGTTCTTTCAAAATACGAAACACATTTTTGCTGCCCGCCTTTCGATATTAAATAAAAACTTCCTGGTTTTTGTTTGTTTTTTTTTTTTTTTCGAGAAATTATGTATACTCAAAAGAGTGCACGTGAAGTGAATGGAATTCCAGAATTAAGAAGACCAAGCAAAGTTATTTGCTGCGTTTACGCTTTAAGGCACTTGTTTTACGCTCGCGTGGAAAAACGAGCGTGTGTGTGTATGTGTGCGTGTATACGATCTCCCTTTTCTGTACATAATTCTTCTTGGAGATCACCGCGCAGAGCGTAAAACTCTCCGCGTTCTTACGAAAATGTATATTATTATCAAAATACACATGATTATATATCGAAATTATAGTCTTGCCGCCTATAAATACATGAGAAAAACTATATAGATAAATTTTTATATGAGAACTACAAGTAAAATTTTTCGCGAATTACTTTAAGTACTCTTGTGTAAGTAACGTTCGAATTTGTACACAAAAACCAGTCCGAAACGTCAATCAATAATCTGGCCGAAAACGTTTCGTTAAAAATTCGTTTGCTAAGTATGTGGAAAAAAAAGGAATGTCGCGACTAATATTACAATATGTAACTTACATGCTAAGGAACGTACATAAAATTCATCAAAAGACAAATTGTATTGTCAACACGGTAATGTGTAAGTAACACGATAATTCTCGTAAGGCGATGACGAATGTATATAAACTTTCCCGCAGATAACAAATTCTTGCTCTCGTCCCGAGCAAGATCCATCTAGATGAAAAACGATTATTCGCGTTTTTTCTTACATGAAACTCGAGGAAAAAAAATATATATATGTATAAAACAAGAACCGAGTTGACACAACTGATCTGCATCAGATCTGCGGATAGAACTGAGCAGGATAAGGCAAGCCTGGAGTCGCGGTCGGGGCCGCTGGAACACCGTGGAACGCTGCCGCTGCTGGCGTGTGCCAGGTCGGGCGTTTCGCGGTGACGCCGCTCGCCGTCGCGTCAGGCGCAAAAGCGGCATCGAATGTTCGTTTCAAACCTACCAGCGTGGCCGGATTCAAAGCCGGCGCGGTGGGCATAATAGGCGCTAGCATGTGCGGCGTCGGCGTTCGCAGGATAGGAATGCGGGGATGATGATGGGGCATGTTGAACAGTATGAACGGCGCTGTCGCCGCTGTCTGAGTCGGCGCATGAAGCGCCGCAGCAGCTGCGACAGCAGCTGCAGCGGCTGACGGGGACGCCATCGCGTACGCGGGAATCTGAGCGATTGGATTATGACCGGTTAATGCGAGGGACTTGCTCGTGGCGACCACGGAAGTGGGCGAAGCGGGAGTGGTCGAGGTGGGTGGCGGATTAGACGCCAGAGCCATCAGCCAAAAGTCCTGATTCCGGATGGCCTGCGCCTGAGCGGCCTGCGCTTGAGCGGCCGCCTGCGCCTGTGCCTGAACAGCCTGCGCCGCCTGTGCTTGCGCTTGCACCAGCGCGTGAATGTCCCACAGAGGCGGAGGTGGCGGCGGCGGTTGCGCAGTCGGCACCGGCACCGGCACCGGCGTCGGTGCAGGCGGATGTGTCAAAGTCGCGGGGGTCTGTGTGGTCAACGTACCGGGTGATAGGAGTGCCTTGGTCGACGGCGCTGTTACCGCACCTGTCAATACTAGATTCATGTCATCGCCGCTGCACTGGAACACTTCAATGTACCGTTGCTTCTTGCCGAAGATCATATATCGATGATGTCGCTGAGACGCACATGCGTATGCCGATGCCTCACTGTCCATCTGAATGAAAGCCTCGCCGGACGGTTGACCCTGATGGAATCGAAACGAGGAAGAAACGGCGTGAATAAATCTGCGCGCAATTAAATCATAGAGCGACAATTATATAACATTTGATATGTACTTGAGCATTATAAACCATATGAACACCCTGGTAGACAATATTTTTGGAATGATCGCCCATGAATTCTAAAATATGTTCCACATTCGCTTCATAAGGCAAGCCACGAAGTCGAACACAGTCCTTGCGCGTGCCGGACGTAATGATATGTTGCGGCAGCAACGGAGGAAGTTGCGCAATAGGAGGTGGTGGTAGTATCACTTGTTTCGAATCGGTCGCTCTATTTAGCACCTTTGTAACAAAAATTCATTTAAAAAAATTCACATTTCTTCCCTTATACATATATAAATATTTACCTACCTGTTGCACTTCCGCGGTTGTACTTCGAAACAGTTCTATGTAACGACTGCCTATACAATCTCTGTGTTTGCTAAGAGCTTTTTCGGCGTCCTCTTCTTTCGCGAACAACACAAAGGCATCGCCGGTCGCTCTGCCATCAGGTTTCTTTACAAACAAGACTCCTTCCTCGCCGTCCAGCACTTGGCAAGGTTTTTGTCCAGATTGAAAAAACTCTAGCTACAGGAAAATTACTGATAGTGTATACGACAAGAAGGAACAATGAGGACTGAGAATTAATAGGCTCGATTTTGTGCGTATATCTTATAAAAGACATTGAATAATTATGTACCACTTGTTTAGCAACGCAATCATACGGCAAGCCCCGCATTCTAACGATGACTTGAGCTCCGCGTGACAGAAAAGCGTGCGCCTCCCCGCTCGTACCACCAGCTACACCAACAAAATCCTCGCCGGAGGCCTTGTAAACCTCTATGTAACGTGTACCCATGTGATGTTTGTGCCGCTTCAGCGCCATGTCTCTATGTTCTTTATTAATAAACCGTACCAACGCCTCGCCGTTACGTCTTCCCATAGGACTTAAACAAAGAGCTACACCACCCCTAAAAAAGTTATTACACCACTGTTAGGCGCGTTGTTGCGATCAGCTCGGCTATTCTATATAAATTACGTTCGTTAGAGAAAAACTTAATGAAGAGATAATTAAAATCAAATTATTAGACACTCTAGAAGAGATTTTAAATTCTCACAAGATCACAGTTAGATCCATACAGCATCCATACAAGATTTACAACTCAAAACAAATGTTTATCACTATGTACAACTTTTTTTTTTTTTTTTTTTTTTTTTTTTTAAATTACACTTGTTACAATCATTGTAAAGAGAAACTTAGAACAGATTGAGTTTGTGCATCCAGTTGTGCATTATAGAGAAACACATAGCTGTCTCAATTACCTGCTTTACACAGATCCGTGTGGCTTGTGCATAAATACCAAAAAGACAGTTAGAAGATAAATTATTTTTACTTTTCTTTCGGAATATCTGTTAGTTATATATCAGGTTTTTTGCTCGGTAGAGTCCCAAGAGGAATACTTACTTGGCCACATTTAGTCCGCGAAAAAACTTTGCAATGTCTTGGTCTGAGGATTGCCAAGGAAGACCACGTGCTCTCACTACACAGTCGTTATCCACCTCCTCATCCTTAGAGCTAAAAGGTGTTATGTCTCATTATTTATAGACATCCAATGTTGGTGTCAAAAGAACAAGAGACAAAACTTAACGACGAAACTTACCAAATGCCAGGTTCTAAGACGATGTTTACTACTTCTGGATTTTGAAAGACGTGACCTGAAAATATACACACACATAGTTATTACATGTATATACACATATAACAGAGTACATGATATTACAGTGATTATATCGATTGACAATTGTAGTTTGTGAACAGCGTTAAAAAATCTGAAAGATAGCAGAAACTGTTACAAAATATGCGGTTCGAAGAAACGAGTCATGTGTTAACCTCAGAAATGAAAACCGCCAAAAAAAAATTTAAATGATCTTTTTTTATTGAGCGAAGACGACGTACACGCGTCCCTACAAAGCGTACAATTTTCAAACAAGACTTTTTTTCCCGATCTCTGTAGTACTTTTTATCGAATTATTGATCAGAAACTGTGAACAAAACGTGTACGTACATGTGCGGAAAACGAGGATTGTTTATGAGACACCGTGTGTAAACACGCAGGACACTTCCATACCTACTACATATACCTACACACTTCATATACCTACCACCGGTTAAACCCAGGGCTACTCTACCTACTGCGCTCTCTACACTTCCTCACGTCTGTTTTCTTCGCTCGTTTCTACGTGATATTGAGATCCGAGTTTGTTAATTAACTTCGCTCAAAGACTGCGAGAAACACACAACAGGTAAAAAAAAAATCACAGTTGCGCGAACAAATAACGTAAAACCTCTAAACGAAAAATTCGTTCAAAATTCTTGTACTTTAGCACGTAATTCAAGAAGCGATTTCGAAATTGTCAGAATCGAATAGATGACACTCGTACAGTTTCCCATTGTGTCTCGCGATTATTTGCCGAAACAAAAATGAAGAGTCTTTCGAAGACTTAAAAGTCCGATTCCGAGTATAACGTGTCTTTTCCTCTCTCCCTCTTCTAAACTTGTGCTTATTCATTTCCTCTGTAACCATATCCGCGAGTTTGTCTCTTATTTCTCATACCTGCAACGAAATGGATTATTCGATTCGCGGACTCGACAAAAACAAACGCGTACCCGTCAACACAACGTTCGTGAAATTCGTTTTGAGGAATGCAGGAATCGATCGTTCTTGTTTTACTCGTCAAGCTAAATTGTGCTCATTTTTTCAGTGTTTTCAAGCAAGCGAAATTAAACACAGAAAACACGTCGAAATTATTTCATTAAAGACAAACTTTCTAAAAAAACTGTTTTAATCGAAACGCGCGTTAAAAAAGTATTCCGAAATATCCTGTCGACGATGACGTTTCGATTATTTCAGTTTTTTGTGATAAAAAGAAAGAAATAAATTATGCGAAAAACTTTGACATGTAAAACTACTATCTGTATTACGAGCACGTACCAGCAATGCGGCAGATTGAAAGATACGCGATGTCGAAAGCGCAGAATATATAATTTTTTTTTTATGCACATCGCGCGTACATATTCCATAACACGATAGCGCTATTGGCCAATAATATAACTCTTGGCAGGTTGAGTGTCACTGTGATAAGAAAGCCGTAACATACTCTCGCAAGTTGCTTTTGCTCGGAACGTTGCTTTGACCCGCGTCTGTGTGGAAACACAACTAGGAAAAGTAGCAGAGAGGAACACGCAAAAGAGTATGTGCAGCAATCAATTGTTACGATGCCTCACCAAAGCCTGACGTGCGAGAATTCGTCATTCGTTTTTTTTTCGAGGAAGATAATGGAAGACAATATTTTCTTTCGCGAATCAGAAAGCGCGCTTGTTTGCAACGAGCACAAATCGAAAAAAGTGAGTATCTTTCCCCGAAGAAGAAGAAGAACAAAGACTTAATCGCACGTAATCGCAACCTCCAAGGCCGTAAATTGTCGGACACAAACATGCCGCATATTTGGAGAAATGAGCAATGCGCAAGGAGAGCAACATGACGCGCACATTGTAACTTGAAGTTCTTATCTCACTGAGAGCTAAGTTAAAAAAAGAAGATGATGATACGCGCGCAACCGCGCGTCCACATATTTTTAAGTCAAAATAGATTTCTCTTATCCGCTTCCTAAACCGATAAGATGGACACACTCTCACGTGGTTGGGTTTCGTAATTTCACCGATCGAAGTCTAAACTTGTTTCTTTTTTTTTTTTTTTTTTCTAAAAATTAAAACAAACAAACGTTAAGTTTGTAATTTTCCAAAAGAAGATTCTCTATCTCGATCTCACTCACCATCCTTAATCATTCGCTGTATCACGTTGATCATGTCCATTATCTCTTTGACGTGGAAGTCGTTGTCAGGATCTGATGGCATACCGAAATCTGATTTCAAACGGTCAAGGAGGTGATAAAAAAAAAAAAAAAGTCGACTTTGATATCGCAACGTGCAAATTTTTGTTATTCGCGCGTTCGCATTTTTTCTTTTAACGAAGAAGTTTGCGCGTCAAGTGCTGACTCGATTTTTTTTTTTTTTTCAACAGAAACGGAAGCAACTTTACGCTCTTTTCTTTATGCATATTCATATCGTCGCACTTTCTACAGAGTGCGACACATTATGCGCCACTTCAAATACAAGTGTGAAAAACACGATTAAAAAAAAAAAAAGAAAAGACATTCTGAACAATCGTGGCGTTCTGAGAAAAACAGATACATGAAACATCCCGTATGTGTTCGAACGTGAGATAACGAGAGAGGGAGGATATACACATGTATGAAATCTAAAAAATTATTATAAACAGATAAGATAATATGAAGAATAATTAAGTACTTGAGTATCTCGTCACTCTCTCTTCTCTCTTTCGTACGGTTTTTCTTTGACTGCAAATGACATCAATGCCACTCGCGGAATATGACCCTAGCGCGATTACACGGACCTTATATAACGATAACGTGTGTATGTGTGTGTGTGGAATAGTTTATAATAAAAAAGAATCAATATTTTCCGAGAGAAAACAAAACACAGATTCTCTCACTCAATTCCGAGAGAAGAGTTCAAGTTTCGGGCAAGCAAGAGAAGTAGAGGCTGTGTATAAACATTTGATTTGGCATAAACAATGTTAAAACACAACGCGGAATCCTGTAATTTCAAATGAGCGGAGCGTTCTTGTAATGACCAGGTAGGGCTCGCGCGAGCGTTACGTTAGCGGAATCACGCGGATCGGCGTCCGATGGAAAATCGGGACCGAAGGAGGAAAATCGAAGAAGAAAAAAATTGCGCGCGCGTAATGACATACATTTACACGACGTTCGCTCGTTCGTTACCGATATCTTGTAGCGGAGGGCTGACCTTTAAACCGTCTTGATAAGACGGCATCGACTAGTCGAGACTCTGTTCAAGTCATCTGGTTATTTCTTCCCTTTCTGCGGAGTTTTCTCGGAGCGATTTAACGATTCGGAGAACTTTGAAAGAAAAATTTCAAGAAAAAATGAAAGAAATCCTCTCACTTTGTTTTGACAAAATTAATGGACATTATCGTTACACAAATTTGTGTTGTAATTAATATACGAACTCTCGAATGAGTCGTCAGAGTTTCTTCTGCTCTCAAATAAATCAGAAACGCAACTGTTATTAATTCTACGTATCAGCTGTTCGAATTACTCTTTCTTTCTCTCTCTTTCTCTCTTTCTCTCTCTCTCAAAGAGATAAGAGTCTTTATTTTTATAAAAATGTAAACGAGAATTATCACAGCAAAAATTCGATGAACTAATGAATATTCCGTATTTAATATACACACGACCTTATCAACGATAAGCGAAAAAACAAAAAAAAAGAGAAAAAACTGAAGGTCGACACTTTCGAAATTTGAACCGAGATAGTAATGTCAATAAATTCGTTAAGGGGTTAGCGTTAACAACTACGTGAAGATAACATGTACTTGATAGGATAGTTCGATAGGTCTTTTTCTCAGTGTTTGAGATATTCCTCACATTCTTAGAATATTTCTAAAAAAAACGTTACTCAATGTACACACGAAAGAAGAACCAAATTGCGCTCGATTGCACTAAAAAAAAAAACCTGCATCAGGATAACACGACGAGAAACAATTCCCGCTTTAAAGTGTATTTTAAAATTCTTCGTACAACGCACACGAGTGTTACACACATACAAAAGTACGTGACACGTTGAGAACCGAAGACCTGCCAATCTCAACGCGACTCGCATCGAACAAGTGAGTGATGAATCGATCGATATGCATGTGTCTCAGACGGCGCAGGTGGTCTTGTTTTATTAGCGCCAGATATAGAATATACAACGGGGAGACGCGGACAAAAGATATGCCGATATAATGCAGCTTCAGCCGGTGATCCGAGGTCGGATTTATTTAACGCGAGAATCTCTCGCGGGGATGTGACATTTACACTCTTCTGACAATCGCGCGGAGAAGATCTCCCATCGCATTTCCATTACAAATCAAAATACGCCCGCGGCGTATCACTTAGCAGCGTCGTCCGGAGCGGACGACGCGTCAAATCGAATCAAAACGAAGAAATCTATTTATTCATCCTTATTGGAATACGAACCTTGAAACAAACTTCGGTATTCGTCAAACAAACTGCACGAAACAAAAAGAAAACTACACAAAGCATTCTTATCAAGTTATTATCTTTTAAGTAACCAAATTATTGAATGTCATAGGCGTCACCTTTATAAATAATCGAAATTTGACGGGAGATTGATCACACAAACGCGAAACTCTCTTATTGAATTTTGACGAAGATTAAAATATCATAAGCGTATCGAAGCACACAAAGAGTGTCGCTTCTTTTGAGATAAGGAAATCTTATTTTTTTCGAGTAACTGCTCGAGCGTAACGCTTGTTACATATGTTTCAGCTGCTTTCCGAATCAAATCGAAAACTGATACAGAGATCAAAACACACACGTACCTGCCCTGCAATTTCAATTCCGAGTCATCGTTAAAGAAGATGTACACGCCTTGATGAGAAAACTCAAAGATGATTCTCTGCCACTGTGTGTGTACGAAATACGACTGCTACAGATCGGTTTTCTGCTTTCTCTCTCTGTCTCTCTCCGACTTTTGATCCTTCGTTTCTCGATTATCTGCGACGGGATCGCGATCGGATCTTCTTACGACGGGATCGCGCGACGACAGAACCGATGCAGTTCGCGCAGCGACAAGTACACACCCGCGCTTCGTACGACCCGCGAGGACTACTGACTCCCGTTCGGATAATGCGACGTCGTCCAAGTTGCCCGCGTTTGTGCTTCTGTCGCGCCGTCTGACGGCCACGCGACACGATGATCTTCCAACGTAAGAATTCACGTACGGTAACATACGACACGAGCGAGTCTCGAGTGTTAATGTGTTGTAGACATTAGATAAGTTCGATCGCAAGAAGCCACCGCTCTGCAGTAAACACCGTCATCGATACGATGACATCGGCAAGAAGGAATAGGCAGTAATCAGCCTCCTGATCAAGAGCCGCGTTTATCGGAAAACTAAACAATGCCGGCAAATATCTTACAGATAATTCTCATGGATGATTTGTAAAAAATCATTGTAAAAAGTCAGGATGAAAAACGAAGTGGCACTGATGTCATATTTCAAACTGGGACGGAAAGATTGAGAAATATTGTTCGCGAACTCACAGAAAGAAGAGCATTATAAAATAAAATGCAAATTGTTTGGTGTACAAATAGCTTTGGCAACTCGATGCCAAGTGTATAAAAAGGATACATTGTAACATCTCTTGTACGCCGAGTGTAGATAATTCTCCGTGGGACGAGTAACATTCCACAAACTCCTTTCGAAGATCATGAAAGTAATTATAGTGTTCCGGCAGCTCGATGTTCTTTCTGCAGGCTTCCGGATGCAAGCATTGTCTCAGCGGGGCCTGACCGTCCACTACGAATCTTGGTTTAGCACCGGACGTTACGGAAGACAAAGAAGCCCACCAGATCTCGAACTTGAAACAGAAATTGCATCGTGTGATAATGAACGTAATGTAATTTTTCAGAGACTTTATATTTTTTAATTTAGTGACTCTGTTATATTAACTTTTCCAAAATTGAATGTTCTAATATTTGAAAACTCACTTCACTTTTCAAGAAAGAAACTCAGATCTTATTTTTACAAAAGTTACATAAATGTGCAGTTGTTGCATATAAAAAGTTACATAATTAACAAACGCAAATTAATTCGCATTTAAAAGGAAATATACATGCGTACAAAATTGTTTTTCTTCTTTAAGCTTGGCGAATATACCTTTTCAATAACTTGCTGCAAAGGACTCCCGTATTCCCGAAGGGTTCGTTCGGTCAAGGTTGGAGCGTGCGCTAACGCCGCTTCGTTAATGTTCCCGCTGCTTCCGGCGATCGCCGGGTTGTCGCTGCCGGTCCCAGGAGTGCAACTCTCCTCCATTACCATCGGCCGCACGATGTACTGCTGCCTGCCTACCACCTGCAAGAACGAGTCCACGAGTGAGGAGAGACGGCGAGCAAAAACTCGGCGAGCTTGTTGCTATGCGGCGCAAGTAACGTATCAATTATTTGCCGGGCACAAAACAAAGATGCGACTTAATTTTCCTGTATCAAACGACGTGTATCCCGCGCGCGAACAAAGTGGCGGCGTTACCATTTTTTTTTTTTTCGCTTCCGCTTATCGAAGCAAGCAAATTGCGCAATATGCGGGCGAACGTTCGTTTTCCGAGGAAACGATTCGAGGGAACGAGTTCGATTGTTCGCGCGCACTATCGAAATTCAAAGCGTTCGTTTCTCGGAAAGATTGCGGAGAAATGTGCTGCGAAAGTTTGTGAATTTTAAATGGTATTAAAATTCACAAATTTTACGATTTTGAACTTAAAAAACTCAGAGATAAAATGTGTTTTTAATGCTCTACATGCAAAATATTTTTCTTCGTTTCTATAAAATTGAGAAAAAGAAGAATTTTACCTCACTTCTCATTTTACTTCAAATAATCGTGTAAACAGTATAGCAATTCGTTGTTTAATCAATATAGAAAACAAGTTATTTTTACACGGTCCATATTGCTTCATTCGTCAGCTTCCAAACAGGTTCTTTTACTTTTTTTGCATCTTAATGTTGTGAGCGCACACGCGTTTGCTTTACTTTCAAAACACCATGTGTGTGTGTGTGTGTATGTGTGTGCGTGCGCGTGCGCATATTCATTACGACAAAAACTCTTGGATTTATCGAACTTTGTTTTTTATTTTGGTAAATGTATACACAGGCGTTTTATTCTCGGATTTTTTATCTCTTTACATTATTATCATATTTTTCTTTCTCTCGCTATTTATTATATTTATCACTTGTACATACGCGTATATATCGGAGCTTTAAACGAGCGAGATTTCCTCATTTAAAACCAGACAGTTTACAACAGTCAAGATCACGAGCTTTGAATCTTGAACTTGACCAACCGTATTCTTCCCCGTGCATCGATAAATACGATTAGCAACATTATTAACACGCTTAAACGCGCGCTTGCAGCGGTGCGTCTGATGCAATTCCGTTAAGTCGCATCGTTGCATATTCAAAGGGGACACGCACGTAAAACACGCGCTTCATGATAATTTCCGAAAAAATATGTTTTTCTTCTTCTACAAAATTGTCCGTGTAATGCTCACATTAATAAACGCGTCCTAGCTGTGTTCGAGAGAAAATCCCCTGCGAATATAATGAAAGATCTTCGCGTTACGCGTGGTATTGATTTTCAGTTGTGAACTAACGACAGTGCAGCATTTTGAAACGCACGTGGCTTGTCAACTCGACCTAAACTGACCCCCAACCGACCTGACCCAATCTCTGACCGCAATGCATTCATGTGTTTTAAAAATCACCGTGATCTGACCGCGCTGTTTGATGATTTTCCAGGTAGCCATTGTATACCTTTATTACTCGATTTGTGTCGGTTTTTTTTCTCTTCTTTTCAAAGAAAAAACGTCAAAACTCGTTTCGAGTTACGTATGTATTAGCTACCTTGGTTGAATTTCGACAACTTTTCAACCTAATGACATGTTGTTTATTTTTCAAGGTAAACACGGTCCGCCTGACATTATACCGCGCACGTGGAGCTCATTGATTGGAATTAAATGAATCACGTTGAAGAGTCGTTAAAATTCGATTTTTTTAATTTATCGTAACTAAATGACAAAAATACCACCAGACAGTATACGTTCCGGTTTGACGTACGCACCGCACAAACGCGGATATGCGTAATATATTTAAAACAGAACGATCTGTTTTATGCGTAACGTTTTTAAATTAAACACTGTTTTTTAATCATCGAAGCCACACAGACCGATATGTAATTATTTCTATATACAAATATGATACAAAAAATATTTATAAATAAGTTACTTTATTCCTAAAATTCATCCTTTGGAATATTCACGATGTGTTTGTGCGATTGTCTATTTCTTAATGCCTGAACAACAAATCGAATATAAAAGACAGAGAGAGAGAGAGAGAGAGAGATATGACGATGTATTAAAAACTGTTTATATAGTCACATATTTCACACACTAGTACGCTTGACGTCGTCGTATCGTTCGCAAAGAAACTTAATAGGCAGGTTCCTTGACGCACGGGGTTAACGGATCAAGGTTCTCCTAGAGGCGATTCATCATCGCGTCCCGGGATCGGCGTCTCTTCGAATCATGCCGCGTGTCGATGAAAAGCCGCGGTGGCGCAACGCGAAAGAGAAGAAGGGATCTCTCCGGCCATTACGTAAAAATATAAATCGCTCTTTCGAACGGCCTTCTCTCTCTCGTCGTCGTCGTCGTCGCGAGAGAGGATCCTTTCGTACGCGCGCGCGCGCTAGGAATAATCTACCCGAAAAAAAAGTTCAACTTTTGTTTTCTCGGAAACCAGCGATAAACCATAAAAACGTGGCGTTCTCTCTGCATCGCGCACAGAAAAGAGAAAAGGTCGCGCGCACGGATGTCCTTCGGAATTCTTAAGTGAGAATCGAACGGAACAAGATATATCTAAGAGGGAGCCGAATAATGTTGAACGTGAAACTCAAGTTGTCGCCTTTAAGAAAATCAAGATAACTCAAAAGCATGTGAACTCGTTGAAAGAAGGTCGCGCGTTTTCTTTCTTTTTTTTTCCAACCGTCACATACGCACAGACACGCACGTATACGTCATTCACATTCTTATTACGAGAACTTTGCCGATGTTCTCAATGAAGATAACGTTTTTGTTTTTTTGTTTTTTTTAAAACAATCGCAAAGTTGTCTCAAGAATAAAATCTGTCTGCTATGAATAAACATTTTACAACGGTATTTGATGCGTTTTTTTTTTTTCGAAAAACAGAGAGAAATGCGAATGTTAACACTCGTTTGAGAGAGTCTTCCGGGTGTACGTGCGCGCCGAGCCTGTGAAGGATAAAAGGCCAACGCACGAAATAGCATCCCACTGTTGCGACCGCCACAATCAGCTACCATACTCGAACACGTGCGGAGAAAACAAAGTAGGGGAAAAAAAGGGGGAAAAAAGAAGAGAGAAATCAAAGTGGCAAAGTGGAAGCGCGCGTGGTGCCTTTCTTTTTAATTTTCGACGGTGTGCGTCTATGTAATCAATATACACACATTAAAACGCCGTATACGCGCGGCAAGGTCGCGGCGAAACGCACATTTTAAGCGTCACACGTGGCGCGACGGGGTTTCTCATACATTGCAAATGCGTCGGTCAAGCGCGGCGTCACAGCAGGATCGCGGTGGGAAACGAGAGGTCAAAGGTCCTGGAGGTGGAACGAACGTCTTCCTGGCGACGAGATAGGCGCGGAGGAACAAAAAGATAAATGAGACTGCAAATGTGACACGATGCGCGTATGTACGCGCGACGCGTTATGCAACTTGAGTTACGAGCTCTTCTCGACGTCGTGTGTACATAAAAAAAAAAAAAAAAAATTGACAAAGCGCACACATTTGCTGTGTGTTTGTTCCGATTCAATTTCTTCGGAAGCGATTTTGCGCTACGGAAATTTATTTATGAGAAATGAGTCTTGAATTGAAACCGCAATGTTTTTCCAAACAGAAAGGAGATTCTCTCTCTCCACTTCCGGAGTTCATGCTCCTCCCGTTCTTATTTTCGAGATTTCATTGCGTGTCAAATCATCATCGTAGCCTGGCGCTTGTTGCTCGGCGCGCACAATCTTGACTCTCTTTGCAGCAGAGCAACCATGGAAGCCTCTACGGCCGGGTGGGAGAGACGATCGCGAAAGGAGGGAAAAGAGAAAAGAGTTAAGATGGTGGACCGGAATGGGGCGGTCGCGAGCCCGTGCACACGGAATGTTGGACACAGAAAGCTCCAGGCGAGGAGCGACTCCGATGCGACACACACTCGAGGAGTCTGTCTGAAAGATCTAGCGTGTGTGGCTCGCAAAAAAAAAAAAAAGAAAAAAAAATCAAAACCTCTGCTAATAGAACGAACATGTCAAATGTTTGTACACTTCCGTCTCGTCGCGCACAGTTTGAGAAATCGAGACTCTCTGCATTTGTGCCACTTTTGCATACGTGCAAAAGCGCGATGCTTGTTTTGCATATGTGCAAAGACGATGATGTCCAAAGTTTCATTTGAACGAGGAAAAACGACGAGGAACGACCGTCGTTAACAAAAGAACTTTTTTTTTCGCGAACGAGCGAAGTTCGCGCGAAGGATAAAGTACGCGCGCCTTGTTGAAATGTTTCGACTTGTAAATGAAACGTTCGTCGTTTTGCCGTTCATGAAACGGCGCGGCGTGCGGCTTCGGGATAGTCGCAGCCTTGCGCGCGGCAGCGGCAAGTCAACGGCCTCTCGCTTCTCACGAGAGAGAATGCTCCAGCAAATCTGCGACGCGGGATCGCAATACACCTAGGAGAGAAGTCAGGCATCTACCGCGCCGGAACACCGAGCTTGCCGCAAGAGTTATGAAATTGGTGTTGTACATTAAACTCTTTACGGTTATATACACACACACGCGCGAGCGCGCATACACACACACATATCTGGAAATAATATAGTCGTAAAGTGACTGATAAGCGTTTCATAAATAAACTTATGTGTGCGCAATGACAGAGACAGAAAAAGTGAGAGAAACCAGATACAGAAGTTATTAGAAGCTCATTTCTCATGTGGATACGTTTATTGCGAACGATTTTAAAAAATTACGCCGTTTAGAAAAACTAACACAACTTTGTTTAAAGAGATACAAGTCTGAAACTACTTTCGGTAATTGTGTAACATCCGATAAGATAGAATTGAGGTTTTATTAAAATCTCATGCAGAAACATGATTGACAATCGTCGCGTGAGACGCTTGAAATTGCATTCGCGTGTACGTTTGGCATCGGATAATTCAAGTCAACTGCGCACACAAAAAGCGAATAAATATATCTCGGAATAGTAGTTTCTCCAACTTTTCTAGTCCACGTGCGCGCGCGCACAATCGCTCATAAATTCGCATAAGTAAACAAGTAACAGTAATAATAATTAAAAAAAAAAAAACTATTTTAATTAAATATCGTAGCAACTTTAGAGCGAATGTTAATTATTGTCTCACAATCATGATTGCAATTTAGAAAGTGTCTAAAAAAAAATTGTTTTACGTTTTGTTGTGAGAAAACTCTTGCGCAAAACACAAAGAAGCGGAGATTATACCTTGGAAAACTCGAGTGGCCGATTTTCGTGACGAACCGTTACGTGCATCACGACCTGCGGTATCTTTCTCGCGGTATCATCGGCAGCGATGATGCCGCTTATCGCTCGATTCTCTCTTTATACAGCGCGAGAGGAGCACGTTCGCGGCCATTGTCCCCGATTGAGGAGGGCAACCTATTCGAGATTATAGTTGGCCAGGTATGCGACGGGAAAATAAAACGACCTGCCAGATGGAACCCGGGCGCGCTCGTGCAAAACACGAATCGCAACAAGGAATAAAGATGAGACTGTGGTGCACCTGTTGCCGCAATGCGCTTGGACGCGCGCGCTAGATTTCTCAAAAATTAAACCCGAAGAAAACGTCGCGTGACGTCATGCTCGGCGAGACGTCGGACGATGTGAGACATCATTACTGTCCTCTGTGCATTGTCGCGAGAAAGACACCGCGACTTACTTGGACGAGTAATTTTGTGAGTTGAAAAAAAAAAATTAAGATCAACATAAAATTGAAAAAAAAGTTTGAATAAGTTCGAACGTTATCAGTTAAAATGCGTATTGAAGAACTTCGATAATTTTTATACATATTTATATTCCACTTGATTTATTTATGCTGAGAATATTACTGATTAGATACGCGTATCACATAGAAATGGAATTTGAAACGCGTAAGAGGGAGAAAAGAGGGGGGAGAGAGAGAGAGAGAGATGATTTGATGTCGCAATGATGTAACATGCAAAACACACTATTAGACTTATTAATTTTTCACTTTTCGTACTCTGCCATAAACGTTCTATTTTTACATCACGCCGCTAGATTACAACGACGAAAAAAAAAAAACCATCGCGGCGAGAGAAATTGCACGGAACGTGGAAGATGTCTTAATCACGAAAGGGAGAGATATCGCAACCGCGCACTTTTGCGCAAGATCGAGTCACGCAAAAAAAAAAAAAAAACCAAGGTGGCGGTGGACATTTCAAATGAAATTTCATGCGCAAATGTCGTGACTGAATATAAAATTCGAACTTATTATATAAATTTAAATTTCACGATCTGCAAAATATCTCGCGATGCAAAAAAAAACAGAATTAATTAACATTAAGAATATAATTATAATTAATCTATACCTCTGCGCTTCTGGCTGTTCGTCTGTCTGAGGTAAAATTTATATGAAGCGGTAAATCGTTTCCCAAATCGCCAATTTGGCAATCGCGAACGATATTTGTCAAGAAGAATCGAGATCGAGTAATCGATTCGCGCACTGAGAAAAACAAAAAACTAAAAAGAGAGAAAAAAATATTGTAAAATCGAACGGCACCGTGCGAATAACCTGGTGATCGTGTCGGCACAAGATTGGAGGTAATGGACGACCTTTCGAGGGCGCGATGCTCCGCCCCCGCCGGGTAATTCGAGAAACAATGGCAGCCAACGACACGCACCGCGCAAGCGTCTCAAACGAGATTGGCTTCCGCGAGATTCGCAATTTGCGTAACGCGAAGTCGCAACGAGAAATTTCTTCAATCTGACAGGTCGCGCGGATGACGGGTGCTCATTCGAATGACGCGATTGCACGTAAACATAAAAATCTGCCTCAATTACGCAACTTGCGACCATTAATTTTTTTATGTAATCGTCGTACGTGCGTGTAAAAATTTGCATTTTTTTTTCGAGAGATCGATGGCGTTTAAAATAACGCACGTACGTATCGAAATCAGATTTGTATTGCGTATGTGTATATATATATGTATATGAGATACTTTTTATTAGAAATTAACGATTACACTTTGGTGGGTTTAAAAAGCTTAGGCTGTAAAATCTTACAACTAAAAAACCGCGAACTTACATTGTGAAAAAATTGCTTCGTTAAACTCCCTCCCCCCCAAAAAAAAGAAAAACAACTCATTGACGCTATCTCGCTTAATTGCCATAACGTTTAACATTTGCGACACACAATAGTTATCGGAAACAACTTGAATCGCGAAATCGTAATCTATTGTTGAGACACGTGCAAAGTAAAACATAAAACATGCACAAATTGCATAGATTATTTTTGTAGAAAAAAAGACAAGAATATCACAAAAACTCGATTTAAATTCAGTAAAAACTCGCGAAAGAAAGCACATAGCGTGTTTAAAAGCCTGAGAAGTCAACAGGATTTAACAACGTTTAAAAAAAAAAAACCAGTATTTGGAAATTTAACCAGTATTTATGCTTCGCGCGAATGCTTTCACAGAAAACCTATATTTTCGTTTGAAACGAGAAGAGTTAATTAAAAAACAAAACAAGATTTTAAAGAGCCGCAAAGCAACTGAAAAAAAATAAGGAGCAAAAGTATTTGAAACTTTCACACGCGCGAACGCGCTTTAAGACGGAAGATTCGTTTCATAATCGCAGCCTTAAGATATCACATGGAGCAAAAAAACAAAATGTCGGAAGGACATTTACATATCACAGATCCGGCAAATAAAATTTGTATAAATCACAACATTCGCATTGTTATTTGACTGTAATCAATTGACTGAAATCAATATCACATGGAACAAAAAAAACAAAATGTCGGAAGGACATTTACATATCACAGATCCGGCAAATAAAATTTGTATAAATCACAACATTCGCGTTGTTATTTGACTGAAATCAATTTATGTACAGTTTTATATGCTTTTATGTGCGTCATAAAATCCGAATGTTAAATAACGGTGAGGTTAAAATAACGGTGAGTTATCGAACGTGTTTTTAAAGTTTTTTTTTATTTCGAATTAATTCAATTTTTTTTTTTTTTTGTTTTGCGTTTTTCGCGAAAGAAGAAAACGCACGCACACACGAAAATCTCTGTCTGCAGATAATTTACAGTCGCTTTCTTGTCTGTTGCAAGTGCGATACGCGGCGATAATCACGACGCGGCAATCTACCCGTCGATCTCGTTGTCGGGCTCTTTTTTGTTTACATCTTGAGCCGACACGTCGACGGCGCGAGGACGGAGTGCAAAGTTTTGAAAAACTCGCTAATCACGACACTTAACCGCGGCACGAACGCGTTTCGCGATCTTCTACCGCGATATCGAGACCGACCTTGCAATTTGTTTTCTTTATTTTTGCATCAATTTTTTTCTATCTTTCAAAAGCGCATTGAATGAAACATCGATGTAAACAACGATGAGTAAATCAGGTGGTTAAAGACAGGTAAAAAAATAAAAACGCAAGATGTACGTAAGAGTTTCGAGAGATACAAATCTTTCAGCGTCGACAATTTGAAAAGAAGTCGCTGAGACGCAGAGAGACGTTTCTTTTCATTTACGGCTTCAGAGATGCAAAACGACGATGTGCAAAATATTTTGAGGAGAAACGAATCGCGAAAGCTGATCAAAATAAACCAACAATTCAAGATGAATGGGTTGTGCGTTAGCGACTTCGAAAAAAACGCGTGGTTCTTTTGTAAAATATATTTTGTAATTATATACTCACATAAACAAGAAAATTAACATAAACTGAACGCAGTCCCGAACGACTTTACTTACGCGACGCGATATGTGTGTGTGGCTACAAAAAAAAAACAAAGTCTTCCACTGATAGAGAATCATCATTATAGAAGCAAATGAGCCGAAGGTTCATAGATATGTAAAGAAGACCGAGAACGCGCGTTCTAACTAATTAAACTTTTTTTTTTTATCGCCAACGAAAAATTCGTCAGCGTATTCGAAACCCTTGTGGTCCGGTTTCTCGTTCTTTCATCTTTTTCTCTCCAGGAAAAAAAGAACCTTTCCTTTTATTCTCCGTTTTCCATTCATGGACTTTTGTGAGAACTTCAGCCTTAAGAATTTACGATTGTGTGATCCATTTCACCTAACCTGTGTGAAATGTAAAAGTTTCTCTCATTGGGTCAGACAAACTGTCTAGGATTTGAAAAAAGTACGAACACAAAAACAGACCACGTGCTCGAAATATCATCCACGTGCTTTAAAATCTATTATTTTTTTTCACGATAGATTCGCTCTCAATCTGTTCGTTCCGAATTCCGAAACAATCGACGAACGTTTGACTGCAAATTTTACTTTTAATTGGATTGGGATCAAGCAACGTTTGTGTATAATCGTTCAGCATCGCGATAGTTATGCACAGCGTGAGGAGCCTGAATCTCGTGAGGGCCGTGAATCAACTCGTCCGTGGCGAACCACTTCCGTCTTCTCCTCTCGCGCGCGCTCTCTCTCTCTCTTTCTTTCTTTCTCTCCTTCTTTCTCTTTTCGCGTTTACGTTACCTTATTCTGCAGCACGTCGATGAGCACGTAGACGAGCAGCGTGATCTCCTCCTCGTCAGAGCCCAGAGCATTACCCTGAAGACCGGCAGTCGTTACATACAGGGCGACCAGAATATTCGAGCTACCTGCTGCTGCTGCTGCCGCCGCTCCTTCTCCTCCTCCTCCTGTTCCCGTGCCACCCGTCGTTCTCGCACCAGTCATCGTTCCCGTAGGAGTCGCACACCTTGCGAACTCCGGTTCGATTCCTTTTCTTCTTCTTATTTCCCGCTACTCTTTCGTGTGCACCTCGCGCGACGCACTCGCGCGACGTCCCGTCGCCGAGGAGGCGTCGCAATCTATCACTGATAATATTTATTCACTGAATTTCGCCACGCGCGATCATTCCTTTTCCGCGACGACGACGACGACGACGACGAAGCACGTGTTTGAGGTTATGAATCGACGATGTTAAACGGCGACGGCGATCCGACCGACGGCACACCTGGAATATAACCGAAAAACCGGAGTGTTTCGCAGTGAGGATCGATCGCACGGAGTTGTTGTTTCGGGGTTGTTTCCGTCGCTCTTTCTGTCTATTCGGTTGCTCGGTCGGAGCGCCGTCGAAAGTTTCGTGCAGCACTGACTGTCGTCCCCCCTGGCACGTAACGAAGGCGAACACGTCGCCGTTGCCTCACCTGGCGGCCTCACTGGTGCGTCGACGCGATCTCCCCTCTCCTGCCAGAGAACCCTTGCCCATTCGGCGTCTCGCGCAGGTAGAAGGGGCGCGAGATAGAGAGAGAGAGAGAGAGAGAGAAAGAAAGAGAGAGAAAAGGAAGTGCGCGCCTCGAAAGGTTTCTTATCGAGAAAATCGCGCAAAAACGAATTAATATCTAGTGGAATTTCAATTCACGCTGCTGAAGAACTCGATTGATGTGTATGTGTGTGTGTGTGTATATAAATACGCAACATTTAGATGTTGAATGAGAAGAGAGAAAGGGAAGAGGGAAGGAGAGAGAACGAGAGAGAGAGAGAGTGAGAGAGAGAGAAAGGAACACCAGTTGCGCTGTGTGTACTGCGAAAACGGTTCTCGTAGGACGAGATAAAAATGAATAACCGTATAGTGGAACTTCGATTTGCTCGATCGACATGTTTAACAGGTGTATGTAAAAGATAAAAGATCAATCGGGTTTGTTCAGTGATAAAAGCAAAGGAGAAAGGAGAGAAATTTTGCACATCGGGTGCAAGTTTTCATAAAAAGTAACAGTAAATAAAAAAAAAAAAAGAAATAATTTTTATATTATAACAAATGTGCCACAAAAAAATAATTTGACGAACAAAGAAAGTAAAGAACATTAAATTAAAGAATTATTTTCTAATTTAAAAAAATTATTTTCTATTTTCATTGAGCTTTTTTCTCTCTCTCTCTTTCTCTCGCTTTTTTAAAATGTTATCAAAATACAAAAAAAAGATATCGTTCGAAAACAATTCGCTCAGAATCCAGAACTCCAATTATCATCCAATTAGAAAATCGTACAGGAAGAGCGGCTTCGAATATCGGCCTCGTCAAACGGAAAGAGAGAGGAAGACAGCTCTCAGACAGCACGCAATATCCTTAAGAATATCTCATGGATATATCTGGATGTTAAATGTCCGGAGAGAGAGAGAGAGAAAATATTCAATGTATATCCCTTGAATATTTGCTGTCTGAAAAAAAAGGAGACCGACTTTGAAAAACGAAAAGAAACATTAGAATTAAAGCGAACTAAATGGGAAAATAAACACTTGTTCCCTCGAATCCAGAAAATGCAAGATTTCCGTCACCGATCAGGTGAAACGCGGACTTATTTTGCCAAACATGGCCGACGTAATACGACAACGACGACGACGACGACGATTCGAACGTCGCGTCGAATTCGGCGTTGTCGCAAACGAGGTGCGGAGGGCGACCAAAAATCAGATTAGAACGGCGTAGGGAAAGGTTGTTGGAGCTGCGCCAGATGCGCAGACTCGTCGCTCACACGAAGCGAACCCTGCTCGCCACGTCCACCTGAAAGCGCGTTGCCGCTTCACTCATGGCGGATTCCCCCGTCCCACCTCCGTCCATGTGACGCGCACGTGGCGGCGATGTTTCTTTGTTTCACGTTTGTTTCGACGAAGTCATCGCGTCGAGCCGGCACGACAACGTCTTCCCACTTTTCTCCGCGTTTCCACCTTATTCGTTTCAACGATCGATTGATCGCGATCATCGATATTCAAAAAGATTCTTCGCGAGGTTTCTTATACGCGCGCACGTGAGTCTCGAACGGAGAAAATGGCGCGCAACAGCCGGTCCGGTCGAGGTGCGCATGCGGCCGCTCCGAGTGACCGCAGGTGCGTATCTACATGCGAAACCTAGCCGACGACGACGTCGGCTGTCCTCGATACGGGTTCCTCTTCATGCAATCGCGGCCTTGGTCGCGGGACGCTCACGTTATTTATTTTTCTCAGACTCGTCTTTTCACGGGGTATTCGTTCGGAGACACGTGCCTCATTCAACCGCTCATCGTGACGAAACGGAGCACGTGCACCAATACATACACGTTGCCGGCCTCTGTTAAACGTTTATCTCTGTTTTACGAGCGATGAAGATACACCTAAAACGCGCGTCTGTGAAACCGAACACGGTTCCCATGCAAAAATACGCACGTATCGCGGAAACGCGATAATAGAATTCGAATTAGTAGCGCGAATTAGACGCTAAATTTGCGCAAGAAAAAAAATCAGATTCTTCCCGGGACTTGAGAGAGAATTGAGGAAAATTTTTAAAACATCTCTCTCACGAGCTATTATGTTGCGCAAAAAGCCGGTTTCTTAATTTCGTCCTGACTTAAACGCGCTCTTTTCTCTCTCTCTCTCTTTCCCTCCGCTCTTGATAGAAATAAAATATTCAACGTATATGCACGCAATATACATACAAAAGCTGATATAACTATTTTATATTCCCTCTTTATATATGCCATTGCGTAACGTTGTCGGCCGTCATGCGCGATTATGCGGCCACGTCATCGAATTTATGCGGTTTTTTTGCGCACACGGAGGGATATCCTCAAAACCTTTGACCTTAATTTTAATGACAATTGTTTTCTTTTTCCCGACGCAAATACGGAAACTCGCGCGAGAAAATCGCGCCGCTCGTCGGAGACTCGAAATTTTCGAAACTTTCTTTCGGTTCACTCGAAAGAAATCAGGGAAAAAACGATGCCGTTGCTGTAATTATGAGAGAAAGTTCAGGAAAATGGCGAAGAAAGTAGCGCGAAATATATAGCCCGACGACGCAGATCGACCGTACACGTTCGAGGTTTTTCTCGCTGGATCTTTTTGCGTCCGATCAATCCGCGTTTGATGGCTCTTACGCGCGTGTGACCGCACAGTTCGCTCTTTGTACGGAACAATTAAGAGAATGAATACATACTTCCTAAGCAAGAAGAGACCGCGCGACACGTCCGATTTTGCCGAGTCACGTCGTTGTAGCGCGCCTCTCGACGCACTCGCTATATTTTTCCCGCCGGTTTTCCAACTTACTTCCCAACTGTCGCACACATATCGCACGCTTTTACACACCTCGCACACAATCGCAACAATCGCAACGATGACCCAGTCAGATTATCCTCGTTTACGCATATTTAGCAGAAAAGCACATTGTGCGAGAAAAATAAAAATTTTCTTTTCGCGCGCTTATGTTATTAAAATAAATATAATATATCGAACTGTGTGTGTAAACTGCTAAAAACATTATGACGTCGATCGATCGTTTCTTCAAAACAGAGAAGAAGTGGGTTAATGTCGATTCGCGTGAAAATCCGAATGTAAACAACCGCGAATGTAAACAACCGCGAAGAGGCACGTGATGCGCGTCATGTCAAAATCGTGAGGAAATACCTACGCGCGAGTGACGAGGCAAATTAACACGCAGGATGTGTTTTGTTTCTCCGTCGTACTTATCTAGAAGTGAGGACGCAAAGTGCGTGGGAAAAAAACAGGAAACTTTGGAACTGTCGCGGTGTCCAAAAAAAAAACTTTAGAAATATTCGGTAAAGCTTTCGGCGCTCTTGTGATTCTTCTTAGACCTTCCAACTGATCACGTGACATCATAGAAATCTTATGGCGCATCCCCGTACGCGAGTTGGAAGGCTTTGTCTTAAACAAGAGCTCATAACTGCTGCACGGGATTCGCAACCACCTGTTGCTCGCTGGTCCCACCTGTTGCTCGCTGATCCCACCTGTTGCTCGCTGATTCCAGCTTGTTGCATTAGCGGACGGGATCGACGGCGCTAGGCAATCGCCGGTCCACGGATAAAAACTGCGCAAAACTAAAGATATTTCTCGTCGGAACTCCTAAATGTTACATCTCAGAAATTTTAATCTTCCGATTATGTACGTAAACACGCAAAAATTCCTGATTCGCGATGAGATTCGGATTCGACGCTACGGTTTCCGTAGCGTTCAAATTGCGAAGAAGACTTCATTGTCAGATTTAATTGCGGAAAATTAAAAAATTGAAGTTAAAATTACCGCAAGAACATTTGAAATTGCGCCACAAGTTTAATTAATATTTCTCAGAATTGAGATAAAGACCAAAGACGTCGCAACTTTGCAAGTATTTGGTTCGCAGAAATTATTTACATATTAACACTAAAAAAAAAAAAAAAAAAAAAAGAGAGAGAGAAACACGCTTCATCGTTTGCGAAGACATCTCGGCTGATGTGCTTCGGAGATTCGTACTTTTGCAGAGACTTGCAAATGGGAAATAGAGACGCGCGTTAAAGTCTCGGGGAGCAAAGTCTGGCTGGATTCCAGCATTGTCGAGGAGAGCCGGTTTATGATATCAGACTCTGTACCGCCGATATATACCGCGGTTTGCTCGTTCTCTTTGTCTCTCTCTCTCTCTTCCTCCCTCTCTTTCCCTCTTGCTTCTCCGGTATGAATATATTATTATTACGATGTCGCTTTAAATTCCCTATGCGCATTTTTTTTCTACCAGATTTGTTTTACAAGTAGCTACAAGTTTTTATTATCGACGTTTTGTGCTCGTTTTTTTTTTCAGTGTTAATATCAGCAAACAACCGACGCACATGTGACAAAATGAGATTCAGTCACGGTCAGTGCGAAATGAGATGCGGCGCTAATTGCGAAGATTCTAATGGCACCTGTGAATTATCGCTTTCGGAAAACTTTTGCTCGCAACCGAAAATATTAAACAAGAGAGAAAGTGCACAAACACATGTCAAGTGAATTGTTACGGAGCAAAATACATGGATACTTAATTAATACACATTTGAAACAAAATATAAACTTCTATCTGTACGTTTATGTGACATTTTTTCTTTAACGTGCGCAACAGCGTGAAAAACGTCGCGAGTATCGTTGAACTCACGTAAGGAAGAAACGCGAAGAGAAAGGGATGTTTCGTTTCGCGTCGAAATCGCGCAAATTTTTCAGAACTTTCGAGACCAAACCAGCGCATCGCTCGATTATTCCGAAGCCGATCGCGAATTCTCTCAAAAGCACAGAAGAATCTGCGACCGCGAAAGTATTTCAGGCCGCGTAACGGTTTTTATTTGTATCATTTGTACAGAAAATATGTACGAGACGTAAAAAAAAGGAAAAAAAAACCGAACCTGTTTTACTCGGAACCGTTGAAAAAACTGTAAATTATATCAATTTCGCTTGCAACGCAAAAATTTCAATCGCTCCGCTGACTAATTGGCGTAATCGCAACTTGGCTCGATCTTTTGCCTGTAGCTTTTCCAGAAATAGAACTTATAGAGAAAGGCGCAGACAGACTCTCAAACTATCGCGGTTAAATTTAATCGGCAGGGGAGCGCGAGCAAGTTGAACTGCAAAGCGCGCAAAGTGATACTTCGTGATTCCGACGACGACGACGACGACAACGATGACGAGGTCGATCCACTTTGGATTCTCTTACGTGCGGTAAGAGGATGGAGAGCGGATTCACCGTTGTGAGGAACTTTCTCTCGAGTATACGCGCTCGTACATATGGCTCTTGTGTCTGGCTACGTAACTTTCGAAACGACAGGTCTGTCCCTCTCTCTCTCTCTTGCGAATCGCGGCACATTCCTCTAAATTATGCATATTTTTCAGTAGTTTATATATAGTGCAGTATTTGTCATTATGACTGACGAATAATCGCGAGACTTATTTTTATAACAAAAAAATATAACGCGTTATAATTGCTGTTGATTTTTTTGTGTCACGTTGCCTAATCGTCGCGTTCTCATGCAAATAAAAACAAACTACGATATAAAAATAAACGGAAACCATGTCTAAACATCGCATCCTCTTGCAAGGACGTGAGAAACATGCACGTCCCGCAAGGAAGTCGAGGATTCCAGGAGGAAACCGCGTCCTTTTGCGCGCGTACGATGCGCAGTTTCACGGATATCGGGCGCGCTCGGGCGAGCAGAAGCAGCGACGGAGAGCCGCAAGGAAGCGGAAGAGAGAAGAGAACCCGTTGCCTGCGCGATCGGCGCGAGCGCGAGCGAGCGAGAGCAACATTTGTGGTCGCTGACCCGGCCGGAACGTTGACTCCATGTAGTCAGTCCCCCCCTTTATATTTTCCTCCGTTCCCCGTTTATACCTGATCTTGCCGTATAGCGTATCTTCGATTATACGGAGTTACCTTGTCTCAGCTCCGCTCCGCATCCTCGTCTTCTCTCGTCAATCACAGCATCTCTCGCTGAAAATCAATCACCTTCCTCCGCATCTTCGTTTCCCAAAAGTCCTTCTCTCGTTTTTCCATCATTTTTTTCCAGACTGTATTTCATTTTTCGTTCTGTCGGAACGACTCCGTCCGTTCATTTGTCTTATCCCGTTCCTCTTCTCTCGTCAAAACAGGAAAAACCAACATAGAAGAATGGAGACAAGATACGACATCAATATACACGTTTACGCAAGACAAGTATGTGTTTGCACAAATTTCAAATAACGCGTCTCTCTTCGACGTGCGTGTGAAACACATATTTACACTTTTGCAATAAATATTTTTGGTTTTTTTTTTTACGAGCGAATGAGATTACATAACAGACAGGAGGCGATGTAATTTTATATACCTCTGACGATCGTTTTAATTAGCACATTTTTGATGTATTTTCGATCAAAGGTTTCTCTCTATTCGTCGCCGCTGCGGAGCTCTCAAGCGGATTCGAGAACGATAACATTCGAGGAATATTACAAGGGGTTCGGGAAATGATTGCGTTTCGGTACATCTCTCTCTCTCTCTCGCTCTAGTACGATGCGAGTACCGTTAGAATCGTTATCGTTCCCGCATCGAGAGAGTCCGAGATTCGAGTCCTACTTACTAACGGTATCCATTTATTCCGACGACCGGAGGGCTTGCCCGTCTGCCTTTCTTGCCGCCGCCGCCGCAACCCCGTCGATCGTTTTTTTTAGCGAGGAAGAGCCTCGTCGGTTTACGAGCGTTTCGCAATGATCGTCTAATCGTTATTAACGACCGCGCGCGGTGGAATATAATCCGGCTTTTTGTCATCTCTCACCAAAGAGATAGAGAGAAGACCAGAACATCGGCATTGGATTTCCACCGCGTCGCCGCATTCCACCGTTGCACTGAAATAACCAATTTAAGGAATTGCAAAAGATTGTTACTCGCACACGACGTTACTAAGTTGGGATGCGCAAAGGAAATGAAACGCGATGAAGAAACTCGAAGAGTTTCCATAAAATATCAGACATTATACTTCCATACTGGGTTATTTCTGTACATTTTCGTAACTTTTTCGCGCAATATGGAAGATAATACCGGCGTTCTCGCCAATTGCGTGTTATAAATCAATTCTACTGTAACAATGTGTAATAAAAGAACGTTTGCAAAACGAGCTAAGGCGCTGTTATTGGTTGCGACACGTTTATTGTTTGTCGGAATAAATAATCGGAAAAAACGACCTCGTCACCTCCCAATCGAGTCTTTTTCTATTTCTCTCTTTTTAATAGATTTCCTTTGCAGGTAGTCGCGCTATTTGGCGCTTTACTATACTCGCGTTGATGAAACTCCGTGGAAGCAAAATGTGGCACGAGCCAAAAATCCGCACAAGTGCTCTCGGCGCATTCTGGGTTTTTTTTTGTTTTGTTTTTAAGTAAACAACAGCGCGTACTTATACAACAATACGTACTCGCCGTAATTCGGTTGCGGAAAATGCGCATGAAATATCTTGGCGATCGGTTTGTAGTTACGTAAGAAATCGCTTATGTTGCTCGCGATATTGTCGAACGTTATCACGTAAGTCGGTAATGTAGCGCTCGCGTTCCTGACGTAATTGTCGTCGAGCCACGCCGTCGGGTCCGCGAAGAACCGATCGGCCTCGTCCACGTAATCGTCAACGTTGTCGAGATTGGGTTCGCACGTTAAAAATCTTATCGACGCGTTCACATGCAAATGACTGTACAACGGGGTGGCGTGACACGGGGTCAGGATAAGCGTCGACGAGGAGTTCGCGTGCGAAATCTCGTCGCGCAGAAGCTTCATCGCGTCTAGAGTGCCGCGCTGATGCACCAGGGACAGATACAATCCGGGCGCTACGTTGCCGAGTATCAGAAGCGTCCAGACGCAATTTCGCACGAATTCCGTGCATCTCAGGTTGTACAAACCGTAGTAACCCGTGCATATCAGCAGCGGCAAAAGCGGCAGAACGAATCGGTGCTCCTTGTGGGACAGCAACGAGTAGACGAACAGCGTCCAGCCGATTGTCGCGAGCATGATCTTCACTCGCTGAAAGTGAGGGGTAAATAGAATTATTCGCAAAACTGAGAGAACAAACAGAACGTAATACAGACCGAGCAGGACGGACAGGCCGGAAACGAGATACCAGAACGCGTGTTCCGTGCCGTACGTGTTCCCGACGCTTCCAAGCACGTTCGCTTGGAAAAACTTCCACGGAGTTACAACGAACGTTCCGTAACAATAACTGTCTATCGATACGGAAATCGAGAAACAGGAAAACAGTATTACAGCGTATCGAGCTAGCAGTGTACGTTTCTCTGGGCTCATACGAATGTGATACAAGCACAGAGGGAGCCATATAATCGCGGCGGTGGGCCTCGCCATGCAGAGGAGACCGACGATCCACAAGAACTTTGTGCTCTCATCGAGCCCGCGGCGACTGTAATGAAATCTCCACGGGAATATCGATAGCGCGATGATGGTGCAGGCGGTCTCCACGGAGTTTATCAGCGTTCTGGTGGCGCAATAGTACCAGAACCAGTTCAAAAGCAACATGTACAACATCCATCTGCTGTTGGTCCACTTGTAGAAGCGGTAGTCCGCATATCCGGCGAGCACAGCCTGGCAAACTCGGGGCAGTGTCGTCAGGAGCGAGACGAAATCCAGAGAAAGCGCAGCTAGCACGCGATAGAGAATCGAGATGAGAAACGGATACGTGTAGCTGCGAATCATGGCCGTCCATTCCCACGTGAGATGTCCGTAGCCGAACGCCAAGCGATGGGCCACCTCCAGCGACTGCCAGTACTCGTCTGGTACATAAGCAGTTTGCACCAGAAATACCGCCGTCAGTCGCCACAATATCAGGACAGACAGTAGTGTCAAGTTCATCTCGTGTCAATGATTCAAACGTTCATTTCTTAGAACTCAATCTAAAAATAAGAATAAAATATATCTCAAACATGTTTCGAGTTAATAAAAGTTTTGAGATAGTAAAAGTTTGTTGTTTGAAGAGTAATTCTATCGTAATAGATTTTTCTTTCTGTCTAAAGAACGTTAATTGAAATTAATTGATTTTATCAATTGTTTTTTTGGATTTTCAAACTAGTCCGCTTTTGCTGACACACTTACCCGTTCTTCTGCTATTTCTTCACGACGTACGCGTGCAGTCGCGCATTTTTTTGAACGACGCAATGAACGTGCAAATCTGATTGAATTGATAAATTCACCATCAAGTTTGAAGTGTGGACGTACTTCGGACAATTTGCCATTACAATTGTCATTTAAAAATCAGATCTCTCCTCTCTCTTTCAAGCGCAGCGCTTTTCTCTCTGTCGATATAACAGATTACTTAACCTTAAAAACTTCTAACACTTTCTCGCTCTTGGAAAATCATGATCAACAATTCTCGCATACCTTTCGTTCCGCCCACGAATGTGAGTGCAATTCCGTTGAAATTTGAGGAGCACGCTGCAAAAAACAGCTCATCCAAGAAGACAGTCAATCAGAGTCAGGTTAGACCAGGCGCACAGCCACAGACAATACAGAACGAAAGACTGCGAACTTCGCACGCGGATGAGAGAGGACAGAACAGCGGTAACACGCGTCACGAGCGCTTTAGCCAATCAATTTTCTGCTCCTGCAAAAACGATCGGCGCACGACGAGAAGGCGATTGGTCGACGCGTTTGATCTTCAGCTCGCAAACGCCGCTACGTTCGGCGTCGATCGACAAGCGCCTTCTCTCTCTCTCTCTTTCCCATTCTGTCCCTCGTTGCCAGGTCCTCGAGTGCTACGCGAGTCCGCCATTACGGTGATAATACTCGAATCGATCACGACGAGGTCTATAGATAAACGAGATTCCCTCTCGGCGAACGTGGCGCAAAAGTCGATATCGCATCGTTCGCGGACGAGTCGATAGCCGGTTCCGCGGACATCGTTCTTTTCGACGCGAGAAATTGAACTTCGATACCCCGCGGAAATAATCCATCGACGGACGCACGAGGGGAGAATTGAGATATATCGTGACGCGCGTGTACGCGGTAAATTCGTGTTGACTTCGTGCCGGGTGGGCCCGTGATCGTGGACGACGGGCCGCGCGCGGAACACGGACGGGATGCGCGTTGTCGCGTCGTTTGTGCATTTTAAATTATGCAACGTGGGTGCCTTCGTGTTGTGACGGTGCGCGGCTAACTGACGCGAGAGCAACAACGTGATATCGCGGACGAGTGTCGCGTGAAAAAAAAAACGCGTCCTAACGGACGGCGGTTAAAAAACGGTACACATGCACCGGACGGTTGCGCGTTAATTATCTTTATTAACATGAACAACAACATGGAGAATATTAAGCAAGCGATACTGACCAACGGCTCGGCCAAGCTGGCCGGCACGTCGAACGACAGCAAGAGCGACGTGCAGTACACGCTCGCGAAAATGATGGACGAGAAGTACACATATACGTATAAGAAGCTGGTGGTGCCGCCCTCGATGAGAAGCATTTACTGGAAATTCTTCGGTTTTCCCGCCACCGACGACGGCGATATACTCACCAAAGTTAAGATTGTTTGCATACTGTGCAAGACGCAGATCGCTTACAATCGCAACACGAGCAATCTACGCATGCATCTTCAGAACAAGCACGCACAGGAGCTGCTGGAACTCGAGTCGGTCAGTCTCGGTTCCAGACAGGTCGTTACTCAGGAGCACAAGGAGCGCAAGAGCACCCCCCACAAGAGAGTGCTCAAGACCGGCCTGGCTCCTGCGAAGTACATATACACAACCAACGTGGACGGCACGGTTCAAATAGACGGTGACATACAATTTGTGACCGATCCGAATATAAGCCTGTCGAACATGGAGGAGGACAATATCGCGATCGCCCAACCGCTGCGAGTGATGATCAAGGACGGTTCCGGGATCAACGGCAACAATCAGAACGTGGCGTTCCTCATGTCCGAGGACAATGTTACCAGTCAGTCGGTAGATGGGAAAACAGTTTCGGACGCTATCGCGGAATTCATCGTTATGGATCTCCAGTTGCCGGAGATCGTGGAGGGACGTGGATTTCAGAGACTCGTGGCCACTCTGCGATCACCTTGCGAGATTCCGAGCAAGAACAAATTGGAGGAGGAAATAATACCGAGGATATACGACACCTTTCGAGAATCGGTGGCGTCCTCGTTGTCCTTCATCACTTTGGAAGTGGCACTCACGATCGAGGAGTGGAGATCCAACAACGAGGAAAGTTTCGTCACCGTATCGGTTTATTATCAAAACATGGACGAGGCTACGTTAGAGTGCAAAATTTTGAGTACCCTTCACGCGCCTTTAGACTGGGACAGGACTCAGTGGGAGAACACTTTAGATTCTCTGTTGCTTGAATGGGACATTAAAGTGGACAGAATAACGGCAGTGGTGGTTAGCACCTCGAGGGAAGAATTGCTTATGGCGCTGAACAACCGGAATTTGCCTGTTGTGCCGTGCTTGCTTCACACTCTGCAAGTGTGTGCGCAAACTTGCTTTGAAACTCCTGAAGTGGCTCATATATTGTCGAAGTGCAGAGCAATCATCGGAGTCATCATAAGCCATCCATCAGCGTATTCTGCATTGACTCTGCAAGAACGATTAATAGAGGCATGTTATTTCATTTCATTATCCCTTTTAGAAGTTTACTATATGTGTCTAATGCTAAGAAATGGCACATTATGTTTATATAAACATTTTGTAATACTCGTTTTATTGTTACAGTTGGAGGAAAATGCCATGTTGCTGGATTATGCAGTTATATGGATATCAACCTACAACATGTTGGAGCAAATGGTGTTGCGTCGTAACATACTCCCATCCATATTAGACAGTATTGAGGGGTTGGATCAGGAGATGTTTGAAATCACCAACGACCAGTGGAAGGTCATTGAGGATCTCGTGACGGTTCTCGAACCGTTCAAAGTCACCATTATGACACTGAGCGAGGAGAAAATGCCGCTGATATCGTTGTTGAAGCCGTTACTTTGGCAACTTGTCTCCTCGCATCTCAAAGTAAAAGATACGGACAGCGAGACTGCCAAGAGTCTCAAGGAATCTCTATCGGATATGTTGTGCGAGCGATACGCGGACAGCAATGTCACACTACTACTGCAGATCTCAACTACTTTGGATCCTAGGTACGTTAAAAAAATCTCTCTCAACTTGCGACGAATTGCTGCGTGCGTTATTGATAAAAATCTTTTTTTGCGTCAGATTCAAGGCACTACCGTACGTTACCGATGAGGATAAAGCTGTGGTGAGCGCTCCGATGAAGGAAATGTTGACGAAGCTAATTCAGGAGGAATCCGGAGACGCAGTCATCAAGTCCGAGGACGAAACAGTACCAAGTAAAAAAAGTAGATTATCAGGTACCAAGGCAATGATTATATTTCATGCGCCTCCGATCAAGGGAGGGACAAATTAAGATCAGATATTTTAATTAATATTAATTCAAGTAGGTATGGAACTTTTACTCGGCGGTCTTTGCTCGACGAAAAGCGGAATGTCTGCCGAGGAGAAGGCGGACCTTGAGCTCGTTCAGTACCAGTCCGAATCACCGGCACCTCTGGATTATTGTCCGTTGCAATGGTGGGCCAAGGTGTCGGCCAAGTGTCCGAATCTAGCGAAACTAGCGAACAGATATCACTGCGTGCCCGCGTGTTGCGCACCGCCGACACGCATCACGGCAGACATGCAGATTCAATACGACACGAAGCGAGCGGCTTTACCACCTCATCTGATCGACAAACTGCTGTTTCTACACGGCAATCACACCATGCTGGGGTGAGAACCAGGTGAGGAATGGTGAACATCTGCTGCTTTAGACAAAGTCTGAATCAACAGGATGTTCTTTGTTTGCCTAATTCAGATACCTCGTAGTCTACCGAGAGTTACTTTACGCACACAAAATATTTTCATAAGAAAACGCGAGCTTGCGACATAATCTAATGTAAGGCAAGCAAACTCTGTACAAAGTAATACTTAAAATAATATCAAGAAATATCAATTTTGTCTTCTAATTCGTTTTGGACTTTCATAGTTTTAAGAGAGAGATAAAGTACCATAAAAAAAAAAAGATCAATCACTGACTTAGATGATACGTACGTCAAGAATTTCGTTGGGTGCACAGTTGATAAAAAAACAATTGATTCATTAAGTAATTTTTTACATAACTACTTGATGTATATCAAAACCTGACGGATAAAATTACCAACAAATCAGGATCACGCAATTTGGACTTTGTTTTAACCAAAACTGAGGAGAACAATGTGAGATTTTTTTCATTTTTATTTTTTCGCGACTTATTCAGTGAAGTTTGCGTGTGCTGTGTTTACTACAAAGACTCGTGACTGCTCATTAGCTTTATAAACTTTTAAGTATAAGTAATTATGTTTAGAGATAAGTGTCGTTGCTTGATATGTATTAAAGAATTAGTTGGATTTTTTTGTACGATAGACAATCTTTCGATAAATACAAATGTGTATTAGTTTTAAGTAATTAAAATTATTTGCAATTACACAAAACACATTGAAATAAAATATTGGAAAAGAAAATGTAACAATATTGTAACTTTCTGTGTGTATGTTTGTACGCGCGCATGTGTTTCAGTCTTAATTTGCATATTGGACGTTTTTAACAATAAAAATTTGCACTTATATATTAATAATATATATAATATAACAATATTATATATATTAATAATACAAACAATATATATATATATATATTGCCATTGATATTGTCTTGTTCTTAAAGACAAAAAGATAAAAATAAAAAGTTGTATAAAGATACTTTGTAATAGGAACTTTTTACATGTGTATGTAAGTGTAAAATATTTGTACAATATACAAAAGTTAGAAAAAACTATTAATGTTTTCGATATAAAACTCTTATATATCTTATTACCTCAGTTTAAGTAAAATTCTACAAATTTGTACAAATCCACAGCAAGCATTGTATAAACAACTTGAAATTGTGCATAGAGGCGTTAATGCTCATATGAAGTTGTACATTTCATTGTTAAGATATTATTGAGGCGCATTATTGGTGCAACTTCATGTGTAAAGGCTCAAACGCTCCTCTGTCTGCACGTTTGAAATATAAACAAATGTATTCTCTCTCTCTCTCTCTTTTACATGCGTTTTATAAAACCTGTAACTTTTTATCCCTTTGTATGTACATATATATGGTACACAATTTAATATTGTGTATTCAATGTTATTTATATTTAGTTATGGTATATTCAATTGTTTTCGTATCCAAGCAGAGCCTCTGTCAAATCTCGGATCAGCAATCCTCAGAGAGGCTCTCTTATAGAAGTAATAGTACAATACTGCAACTTTATAAAAGTTCAGATTACAAAACATGCTCATATATTATCCAAAAACAATTCTTTCTCTTTTCGTACCTGTTCTCTGCATGGAATAGAGAGCGTAAAATCCTTTTGTCCAGTAATGTTTTAATGGCACTGACCAGTGTACGGTGATGTGCCACACGTGCAAACTAATGGATAATATCATATATACAATACACAAAACCAATGTCATACGGAATTTTGTATACAGAAGTTGTATCAATCCTGCCTAAAAGATGATAAAAATATAAAAATGAGATGTAAAGAACACCTATCTGGCACATTTCTCTTCAGTCATATCTCTATATTACATAGCAATTGTATATATTTTTTCCACAATACAAAAGTAAACAGTTCCATTGTGATATCGAGATATGATAGAATTATGTTTACCTGAAAAATGTAAGTGGAAAAGAAGCTTATCAAGAGGAGAGTGAGGGCTATGACGAGACAGAAATCCTGAATCCTGAAAAAAGGCGCGAATTTTATCGAGAGAAAAATGCGATGAAATTTAAACTACGTACACGTAAAGTATCAGCATGTCTGACGGATGTTGTCTGGCGAAGCTCGCAAACGAATTCACGCAAATGTCAAAAAGCAATAGGACATTTTGCAGTATCACTATTGTCGTGTACTGTTTTGTGTTTAAAGAATACATTTACTATCTCTATATAAAAAAAGGTAAGTTGCGAAATGTAGAGACACATGTGGCTCGCGTGTATGTGTATTCCAGAGCTGTCAGATCAGGTGCGGTTTTGTTGTTATCGTTCGAACGCGTTGCTACGGCAACGGACGCGCCGAGATCTAGAAATGTTTCGAGTGTTTCTGTTGGCGGCACTGTTCGTTTCCTAACTCAACCTGACAAACCGAACTTTCCGGCGCGAAAAAGCATGCCGTTCATACCATCGAAAACAACTCGAAGGTTAAGTAGCGGCAGCAAAATCATATTTTTCGTGATATGATTTATTTTGTCTTATTATACAAAATAATCGTAAAATAGCCGATTCGTCTGTGTGAATTGTGTATGTACATACGTTCAAAATTACGTCTTCAATTAATCGAGAGAATATGAAGTGCACTACGCCTGAAATCTCGTGGCACAATCGCGACCCAGTGCTCAGCGTTGACATACAGGACGGTTTATGTGAAAATTCGAAGGGAGAGACGTTTTGGAGAGTGGCAACCGGAGGAGCAGACTGCCACGTTTTGGTAATACAATGGCAATTAAATGTCTCTATTCAAAATATTTCAATCTTAATTGAAAAAATTTCAAAAATGATGCAATTCTTGTTTTACATTTACATTATTGAAAAAAATCAAACTTCCAAGTGATATTTAAGTGATACGTAAAACTAGCAAGTTTCACATTTCACCTGCAGATTTGGCACTTAACGACAAACGGCATACTGGGTGGAGCTATTTTGAACTTTGCAGCAGATCTAGAGCGTCATCAAAGAGCAGTAAACGTGGTGAGATTTTCACCGTCCAAACAACTTCTGGCATCGGGAGATGATGGTGAGGAATTCACGTGATTTGTTTTTCTGCTAATCTAAATTTTATTTAAACTAAATATATTGATTGTAATGTGCAGAATCGATTATCATCTTGTGGAGGCAAAATGAAAAACAAGAATTTTCACCGTCTAAAGATGACACTGAGAATAAAGAACACTGGACTTCGTGGAAGACACTAAAGGGCCATCTTGAAGACATTTACGACATTAGTTGGTCACCCGATTCCAATTCCTTGATTTCGGGATCCGTTGACAACACTGCTATGATGTGGGATGTCAAAAAGGGTCGTTCCACCGCAATATTGTCGGATCATAAGGGTTTCGTTCAGGGTGTATCCTGGGATCCTTGCAACGAATATGTTTGCACTATTAGCACAGATAGGTACACATATATCAACAGAGTAATCTACAACTGTAAATCACAGCAAAACACACGTGAAAAAAAACATCTGAATTTTGTGAATAAAAAAATTACTGTTTTTTTTTTAGACAGTGCCGTTTAATAAGCGTTGCCACGAAGAAAGTCGTTCAACGTGTTTTTAAGTCCACGATTCCAACGCCAGCCGGCAGCCCGTTGGAAGGAAAATTTGTGCGTCTGTTTTACGACGATACGTTTAAATCCTTCTTCCGCAGGCTGACCTTTTCTCCGGACGGAGCGCTTATTTTCGTTCCTTCCGGAATAATCGAGTCGCAGGAAACCGCAGCGCCTATATCGAATGCAACGATGGTTTTCTCTAGACAGAATATAAAAGAGTCGGTATCAAAATGTTCTGATCTGTTTAAGATAAAGACCGAAAAAAAACAATTTTAAAAACGAGAGCATTTTTTCTTTCTTCAGACCGATAATGGTGTTGCCGACTCAGAATGAATGTACGATAGCAGTGCGATGTTGTCCCGTGTATTTCGAGATACGAGAGGACGGCCCAGATGCGGTGATACCGTTGCCGTACAGAATGGTATTCGCCGTGGCAACGCAAAATTCCGTAATAATTTACGATACACAACAGATTTCTCCAATTTGCGTCATATCGCTGATTCATTACGGAAGACTGAATGATCTATCATGGTAAGCAATTGTCACGCTAGTCATCGTTTGAATTTGTTTCGAAAATTTCGAACTACTTTCTCGCTCTTTCTTTTACTCAGGTCCAGCAATGGTCAAATTTTAATCGTGTGTTCAAGTGACGGGTATTGTTCGGTAATACATTTCGACAAGGACGAATTGGGTAAAATTTACGAAACAAAAACTACTCCAACGAAAGATGCCGCGAAGAAAGACGCGGCAAAAGAAACGTTAAAGACTTTCGTTAAACAGTCCCCAACAAGCAACGAGGCGAAAGACAGTGCGATAAAAAGAAACGTTCCGATATTCGCTGTCGACGATTGCGCAATGGATATCGATCTCGCGACAAGCACAAATACCGATGCACATAATCGATTCGATGAACGGAAAACTCACGGAATCGCGGAAAGTGAAAAATTGGAAATCGATAATTTGCAATCGAGAAAGAGTTCATATGAGGAAGAAACGGAAGAAGATATCAAGCTGGTGTACGAGGACAGCGACAGCAATATCAAGAAAAAAGCGACGAGTTTTTCGCCGAAGAAAATCGTTCCTCCTCCGATAAATCAAAGACCTCCAAGGAGAGTGGAATTGATAACTTTGTCGAGTCCAAAGGGAGGCAAAAGAAAATAAACGTCTTGTAATATAAGATAATTTTTAGAGAGACCTGTTGTATGATTTCTCAATGTGTGTACATCTATTTTTATACATACATATTATGTTATACTTTTTATATTCGCTTCGTATATAAGGATTTACACCTGTGCAAATAAAGTGATAATTAAAACATATATAAATCGTGTGCGAAAGCGTTTTTCAGCCGGAACGTTGAAGGAAGTTTACAAGACAATGCGTAAAAATGCGTGAGCGATTTTTTTTAGAGCGCGTAAAGAGACCTTACTTCAATCCTTGAAATTGTGCAGATCGCGAGTTACGTTGTTTGTATGTGTGTATTCTGTATGTGTGCATACGTACACAATTGTCGCGAGTACTATACAATGATTCACGTCGCCCTATGAGAACTCCGCTAGAAATAATTCTATATAGCGCTACTATTAAATGGCGAAGCGCAGTGATCGGACGATCCGCGAAGTCAGACAGTGATCAAGTCGTCGCACGATCCGACACTTCGCTACTTTCGCTGCCGGAACAATGGTAAGTCTTTTTGTTCTCTTTTGTCACAACATTTAATTCGCGATTATGATACTCATTATTCTTGTTGTTATTGTTATTATTATTAACATCGTGATGAAATTCACGCGTGCACAAATGTGTGCGTTTTAACGAGACAACTTCAATTTTATAAATTTTGCAATCACATTTCGAAAGAAAAAACAATTTCGAGTGTCTTCGAGTCTTTAGAAGCAAAAACTGTTTTAGCGCTAATACAATTGTGTATACATTGTGCGTTTAATTATCTTTTCGTTGAACTTCCAACTTTCGACCAATTGCCGAAGCAGAATTTTGCGTGTCTGTGCAAAAAAAAACTCGCAATACAATTAGAAGGACACTAATTTTGTATTTTAAAAATGTTCGTTGTACACTTGTGTAGTTTTTAATAATTCTGTTGGTTTTTAATAATTCTGCTATTTGTGTTTTGTTTAATTGACGCGTCTCGAGTGTTCATGCAATTAATGTGTACTATAGTACGCGATTAATATTTGTTTTATTGATTCGTTACACACATACACACTTGCGCGTTTGTAAACATAACAGCGGAAATTGCACATGTGTCTTTACATTTCCCAGTAAAGTGCATAGCATGTACATACGTCATGAAGATGCGCGAAGTATGTAGGTCGGAAACATTGTGTCGTGCGCACGATGTGTGTGTGTGTATTTTTTCTAAATGTTCTTTCAAACAGATAGTTCGCGAAAATCAATTTAAAGTTCTCTCAAGTAAAATCCAAATTAGCAAGCAAGTAAACTAGTAATTCAATATAGAAAAAACAATTCAGAGAAACCTAATTAAAAGACATCTTGAAAGATTCAAGGAACACAGCACGAAACGCGCCTGTTTTACATTATGACATGCATTTTTTATTCGTTTGCCTTTATTTTTATAATTTCTCATTGTTCGAGGTTTAAGAAAAAACAAAAGTGTGCGTAATCAAACAAATCTTGAGAGAACACAAAAATACGCAGATGTACTTTTAATTGTTTTTGCCATTGTTTTTCCGATCTTCCGTTTGATATGAACGCATTCTTATGTATCAGTGTTTTAGTTTTTATAATCAATGAATGTACACGCGATATCTAGAAGATATATATGTCACGTAAACATAGTTTTCCAAGCTACACGCAAAACTTGAATCATATCGATCTGAACGCTGTGCGCGACCGCGTGTCGATCAAACAATTTTATATCCGTAAAAATCAATTCTCGTGCTCTTTCCGCGATATTTTGCCGCGGTTGTCGTTTGAAATTCTGTCGCTTTTGCAACAGAAAAAAATTAATAATCAAACGGAGCCCGGAAAGAAAGACGGAGCTATACATCCAGAGATGTCTTTCGCATTGGTTATCGACTTTCTCACTTACGTGAGACGATCTCTTCGGTGAATCGCTTCACATGCAGGCGTGCAGTTTGATGTTCGATTAAGCTGCTATGGTTACAATATGTCAACCTGTAAAAAATCGATTTTTACCGTACAGTTGATATATATGTGGAATGTATAATATCGCGTATATGTCGCGCGAGAGACAACACGCTGTTCCACGTGCGTCCGTACAAGTCGGGAAGTAGATCGGACGGGTATAAGCACGGGCGGCGGATATATAGATGCTCATTTTTTAGGACACACAGGCTGAATTATTGACGGAGGACACGTCAGGTCAAGGTGCATCTTTTTTTTTTCCTCGTCAAACTGCTTGTTGACAGATAGAGTCACTGCTTTAGTCGACGATCGTCAGTAATAATCGCACCTTGTCGGGAGTATAGCTCCTTGCTCGGAGTTGGTCTCATTAAACTCGGCGGGCCTCTCGTTTAATTGAGTGATTTCGTTGTACAATCAGAAGGTCGTCCCATCGCATCGCGATATAACGCGCGGGAGTAAATAACACACACAATTATTTGAAAAAACCTGTTAATTCGGTTACTTAATATTGTAAAAAGTTAGTTCGCGATTTATTAAAATATAATTAAAAGTAGAAATAAATAAAAAACAGAGACTTGCAAAAGCTATTTTTTTGGAAATTTCATTTGTTCGACGTTAGAATTTTCGCGCGATTTTTGCGGACAAAAACTAATAGTCCTTGTAAAATCTTTTTGAATTGTTTTCTACAAAATAGTTATCAGGAATATTTATACACAACAGAAATTGCTTTAACGCAAAGTTGTTGTTCTCTAAAGTTGAAGAAATCATGAAAGATTCAACTATATCGAGCAGACGTGCGGTTTAAGGAAGTTAATGAAATCAGTTTGAGAGTGCACTAATATCTCCGCGTGTTTTTGTGGTGTGCGATTTCCCATGAGAGAAAACACCGGCAATTATCTCGTTGGATCGCGGTAAACATAAAAAATTAAAATAAAAAAAATCGTTTTCCAACTATTGAAAAAATGGCAAAAAAGGTAAATGACGTAACAACTTTTGTATATAATAGAAACGTATAATAGATCGATCACTTATCGTTTAACGATTTGTGCGCATTACATTATATCGTTACGAAGCTATAAACGGCGTAAAGACTGTAATCATGAATTTTTTAATGACATTTAAGTGGCAATCACTCCTATACGTAGCGTGATATAGCCAACACGATAATTTAAAAGACTTTAACATGTACGAGACGTTATTACGGAAGAACAATTGTCGACAATTTTATAACGCGATGTTAATTTATGCGCGAAAAACGACGAACTCGGTCTATCGAAATTTATTTCAATTATCCGATAAAATAATCTCACTATTTTATTTGTCATATGTTACACCGTTACCTTATTCCTTCTTTAAACTTATTCCTTGTTAACCTTTTTTTCTGCATTTTATAAAAACCTTCAATTTATTTATTTATTTTCCCAGCGAGAATGTATATCCATCCACATAGGGCAGGCAGGCGTGCAAATGGGAAATGCCTGCTGGGAGCTCTATTGTCTCGAGCACGGCATACATCCCGACGGGCAGATGCCGAGCGATACCACGGTGGGCTACGGGGACGATTCCTTCAACGCGTTCTTCTCCGAGACGGGTTCGGGAAAACACGTCCCGCGGGCGGTTCTGGTTGATCTCGAACCGACGGTGGTAGGCAAGTGTCCCGAGTCACAAACTCGACTTGAATCGATATTCTATACGGATTTTGATTGTCTTTTTTTTTTTTTCAAATGTATTTTTCAGACGAAGTCCGCACGGGCACTTACAAGCAATTATTTCACCCGGAACAAATGATCACCGGGAAGGAAGACGCGGCTAATAATTATGCCAGAGGTCACTACACAATAGGTATAGTATCGAACGTAATTATACCCTTGGCAGTGAAGCGGAAAAGTTTTGCGATAAGGAACTATTTGAAAATTTATCAACAGCAATTTTTTAACATAAGAAAATCATAAGAAAATCTTTCAATGAAATTTCACAAAATGAAATTCTGCGCGATTTTTAGGAAAAGAGATCATAGACCTCACCTTAGACAGAATACGCAGACTGACGGAGCAGTGCAAAGGCCTGCAAGGGTTTTTGATCTTCCATTCGTTTGGCGGTGGCACGGGATCGGGATTCTCAAGTCTGCTCATGGAACAACTGTCTGCGGATTATCCGAAGAAGAGCAAACTGACTTTCAGCATCTACCCAGCGCCGCAGGTAATGTTCCTGAGATCTCTCGCAAGATTCCGCGATTCTTCTTGAATAAATTCTCTACCAACAACAATAATAAAACTGATAACTAAGTTTTTTTAAATTACGAAATTGGTTTTTTTAAATAGGTATCGACTGCGGTAGTGGAACCTTACAACGCGATCCTGTACACTCATCCGACGTTAGAACACAGCGAGGTGGCTTTCATTGTAGATAATCAGGTCCGTATTGTTTATCGAACATATTTCACGCATAAAAATAATTATTGTCTGTCCTTGTAACCGCGCATTTTCTCGCAGGCCATTTACGAACTTTGCAGACGGAACTTGAACATCGATCGACCGACGTATACGAATTTAAATCGGCTGATTGGACAAATAGTTTCCTCCATTACTGCCAGTTTGCGTTTCGATGGCGCCCTGAATGTCGATCTCACGGAATTCCAGACTAATTTAGTGCCTTATCCGCGCATTCACTTTCCACTCGTGAGCTTTCACGTCCATTTGCTACAACATTCTAATATTTCTTACGATTCTTTTAAACACAATTTTGTAATTTATTTAATTTGAATAACAAAAAATTTTAAGACAATTGTTTTATTCGTAAGAGTTCTAACATTGTTTTACTTGAAGGCCACTTACGCACCGGTGTTGTCAGCGGAAAAGGCCGGACACGAGAGAGTGACCGTCTCTGAAATAACGAGTTCCTGTTTCGAGCCAAATCACCAGATGGTAAATTGCGACCCGCGTATGGGAAAATACATGGCGGTGTGTTTGCTGTACAGAGGCGACGTGGTGCCCAAAGACGTGAACGCGGCGATCGCGATGATGAAGCGACAGAAGCACGTGCAATTCGTCGAGTGGTGCCCGACGGGATTTAAGGTGAAATTGATTAGACGAAACGAATAAAAAAAATTTTACAAAGAGGTAAGAAAGTATTGTATAAATATCAAATAAAAAATATTATTCCCACAGGTGGGAATAAACTATCAACCACCTACCGTCGTGCCGGGTGGCGATCTAGCGCGAGTCGAACGAGCCGTGTGTTGCCTCTGCAATACAACGGCGATCGTGGACGCGTGGGCTCGACTCGATCATAAGTTCGATCTCATGTACGCCAAACGAGCTTTCGTGCATTGGTAAGAGAATTGAAAATTTATAAGATCGCGAGAAAAAACTTACTGCGGTGCGACAAAAGTCGTGTATAAGATACGTAATTTGTTTACCTTTATTTATGTATCTCTTGTAACTCACCGAGAGACGAGAATACGATGAAGTAAACGATTCGCAGGTTTGTCGGGGAAGGTATGGAGGAGGGTGAGTTTTCGGAAGCCAGAGAGGATTTGGCCGCTTTGGAGCTCGACTATCGCGAAGTGCAAGAAGACGCTGTCAACACCGAGGAAGAGGAAGAATATTGAAAAACAAAAAACGCATCGAATTCAAAACTTGACGCGTGTCCTAACGTTTTGCTATAATCTCTAGTTTATGTTACTTATCATTGTCGGTGATACACATAAGTGGGGGGGGTGACTGTGTATTTATATATATAAATAAATTATTTATACATTCCTCTCTTTAACACACCTTCTCACAATGCGTCTGTTTTGAAAACCTCGTTTTTTACAAACAGAAAAGTTTTTATATATACACAATTAACGAGTCGTTGAAGGCACGCTACGAAGACGTCTCTGATTCTTCGTACTCTTCGATCAATAAGTTTTTATCTGTCGACATTTTAATTTGTACAGAGTCGTTCTTACCAGGCTTCAGCGATAATACCACAATTCTATTTACACGTAAAAATGCAGGATTGTTTAAATCCCGATGTAAAATCAAATCGATCTCATCTCCCTCTTTTACCTGTAAATTTAATATTTGTGTGTGTGTGTACACAGTTCTTATATAAAATAACACAACGTGCTCGGAAATATATACATTAGCGTAACGAAGAGATTCTTTTCTACATTGGATATGTGAAAACTCACCTCTGTGGATTTTTTCTTCACTTTCTTTCCATTTATACGAAACAGGCTCTCATAAAATGCCTCTTCTATTTTACTGAAAATAAAAGAAATATGCAAAATAATACACAATATCAATCGCAAGAAATACAAAGTAGAAATTATATTATTATTACTTATAAAACAGTGATAAAAAACATATATATGCGTACGAATTATTTTTATAGATTAGAATATAGCGTACTTTCGCGAAAGATTGAATGCAGTTTTGTAAATAGCATCCATTCGAAGATTCTGAATATTTTTTGTTACTATTTTGGAACCTGCAGGTACTTCATCATCTGCCTCATCATCTATATCCTCCTCGTCAGAATCTTCCCGTTTCTTCAAAAAACATTTTGCAGAGTGCATTAGGAAAAGTTTATGACAAATAATTTTATACAGTTATATAAATTTTGTGTGAGAGAATTACTTGGTTAGCAGATTTTTTCTTGTAAGATTTGAATCTTTTTCCTACATAAACATCACATTGCTTTTGAACACCACGTTGCCTTGTGCTGCTATTATATGTTGACAAGTTTGATTCTAAAACACTTTGTGCACAATAAAGCGTGCGTGCGTTGTCCCATATCGCTCGTCTAAGAATATTAATCGTCACTTTGGACAGCATGATAATTTGATATTCTATGATTTTGTACTTTAACGATCAGAGGACTATCAACACACATCCCATCACCACTCTACAATGTGATTTTATCTAAACAATCCAAGTTATTTGTGTAGTGTGGTTTGGTTAAGGTAACCTAACCTAACCTAACCTAACCCAACCTAACCAACCTAATCTAACTTTTCTGTCTCTGGTCCACGTGAAACTGAGGCTGTTCCAAAACTCTGCTAGTAAAAACCTCTAGTTCACGTCACGTATTTTATACATTTTCAGTACTGGTAGTGAATTTTGGAACACAGCCTGCACGAACCTAACGCATGCTCATGAGCCTTACTGATGGAACAAACTTCCCGCTGCTGCATCAGGGTAACTGGATCTTGAGTGGTTCTTTAGGATTTTTTGAAGATCTTACATGGTAAGAAAAAAGTAAAACGACTATTTAAGCGTAAAATCGAATACTTTTATCACAATACATATTTTATTGATTGTTTTATAATAGTTCTTCTCATAGATGGTTTCATCAGTTTTAGTATAATTTAATATTAACTTTTTTCGTATTTTGTTAAAACATACATTATTTTATTATAATTATGTAAAAAGTTTATATTAAGTTATATAAAATATATATTTATCTTTTTCTCTGGTAACAAGATGACTTCATCAATGTCCTTTTAAACGTCGTGACGTCATTAATTGATATTGCATTGCCACTTGGATTATCTTTTAATTAATCCGCAATTTAATTACAGTTGTGCTGCGTATATCGTACTTATCTATCGAGATAAATCAACACTTATGACATATATTTATTCTAAATAGATTGTAAAAGAAACTTTCAGGCTGTGGGTTTTCCTTCGTGCGAAGAAATCGAACTTGTTCAGCCTACGTCTGACAGTAGACATATGTGTGTCTTATTCTTTCGCGCTATAAATTTGCTAGCAGTACAAACCGCTACCTTGATTCTCGATAATATATTTTGTTACGTATTGCACCGCTTTTTCGCTCAGACCCAAGTGCGGCAACTCTCTCTCGAACTGTTCGAGTGTGCCAGCACCGGCGATATAGCCGTTCAATTTGGCTGCCAGGGGAGAAGTGCGCAAAACCTCGGAATCGGTGAGGCCGAGAGACTCGATCAGCCACGGATGACCCTGCAGTCGATATTTCTGATGGTAACTGAGACAAAGAGAAATTACACATTACACATTTCTCTTGACGTACACTGACTTCTGTTGAATATAATTCTAAGCTCATCTTATTCATAAAATGTTGGTGTTTATTTATAGAATCGTTGAAGCATTTATATGCAACAAAACTTCCATGTCTACAGTACGTAGTAAGTTTGATCAAATTATAACAGTAAGTTTGCAAAATTATAAACTCGTTTCCTTGACTGATTCAGAGATACTTACTCTTCCGCCGGATAAAATTCTGTGAACTTCTTAATTTCCGTGACAAAGATTTCCTTTCGTTGTTCCTGTTCTTGTTCGCGAGATTTTTCAGCCAGCAACCTTTGCTCCTCGTCGTGGTACAAGATCAACGACATGTACTGCAAAAAACAAATAACCAATTGAAGATTTATATAAGATACACTTTCAGAGAAATGGCATGCAAGCAAAATATGTACAATCTAATGTGCGTGGGTAAGAAATACGACACCTGTCTCTTAATTTTCGTCGTTAGACCGTACTCGTGATTATTCCAAAACAAGCTCAGCAAGTGTGTGTAAGATACCGTCTCCGGATCGTATTCGATATCAACGACTTCTGTGTGATCTCCTCTGCAATAAGAGTAAAACCAACAACACGTGATACAATTCTCAAGGTTAGTCTCTATGTTTCATCAAAACTAGCAATAACATGACATTACAGGTCTCTGTAAGCTGGTGACAGTTTGGTGCCACCCGCGTAGCCCACGCTGGTCCTAATGACTCCGGACAGCGCTCCGAAAAGAGAATCTCCGGCCCAGAAGCAGCCCATGCCAAACGTGGCGCGCTTGCCCTTGACCTCTTGCAGCTGGCCTGGCATTCTGCTGCTGAACGGACAGATATCGTTACGCTCGTAGATCGGGCACGTGAGGAACGCGCCGCAGTGATACGAGATGGAGCAGTTGTTCGCGAGAGCCGCCCGCACCAAGCACTGTAGCATCACTGCGATCACGCAACACCACCGCAACATCCTTGAGTGATCAACGAGGATACGCGCGTACCGGCCACTTGTTAAGGACTCGACACCGCGTTCTGTGATGTTGCCTCCACGGTGGCATGCGTCCAAACCCGTTGGACAAAACGGTATCGGATCGAACGGAGAGATTAGATTAACGCGAGAGCAAGCGGAAGCGAGAGAAAGCACGCGCGGGACACGAACTCGCGTCGCGTCTCGATCGTGAACGTGACGCGCTCGCAAGTGTCCCCAAAATCGCGACGCGGCGGACGATCGAACGCGTCATACGCACGTGCAAAGTGGCACGAAGACCGGTGAAGGCCGCATCGAACACATGATCGAACACATCGGGATCCGCGCAATGCGAGATTGAGTTATTTTCTTCGCGATCGTAATCTTTCCGGATCCCTTGACTTCGAACGTGACGTTTGAACCGCGATATTTAGTCGCGATAAGTGCCGCGAGCTTCTCACGATAATCGTCGCTCAGTGGGGAACCGATTCTTGTGTATTTTAAATCCTTGAATCTAATCTTGAAGATAATCGCGAACGATTACTCCTAATGACTGGCACAAAAAGAGATCTCTTATTTAAAATTGAAACATGCTTACTGGTGTGTTAAGAAAAAACCAAATTGTATCAAAACTCTCAAATGCCGATTAAACGTTCACAGCTTCATGCGATATCTGATGAATGAACGTCTCTGATCAAGTCCATTGATTAAATTAATTATACATAAATAATAAAATTAATATTATATATTTGTATTATATATAATAATAATATATAATAATAATTTATTATATATTACACAGTTAAAATAATAAACTAAATTAATTAATAACTTCTATAAATTTTTGTTCTACGTAGATAGTTTATAAATATGCACAACATTTATATACAAAGATGTATTAGTTAAAAGGTCACGATATTATTCATAAGTCACACGTCACACAAAAACATTGAGATATTTAGTCAGAAATTTCCTGTTGCTAAAGATGCGTTACATAAAAGCTAATGCACATTTTCTCACCAATTTCTCTTTCGATTACTTTTGTGTTGTTTTGTGTTACGTGGGAGAATAGAACCGATATTTGACTGAAGTTTTAAAAATAAATATTTTATTTAAATTAAAGAATGCGAAGGTCCAAAAATAAACGATTAGAGAAGAAGTTTTAATACAAGAACTCGCGATATCGAGAGGTCGCGTTCTTTTTCAAAGATCACTACATTTTTATTTTTTAAATCGAATTATATAAACATCAGTTTAAATTTAATATAAATTCACACTGAAATATTTTGCGCGCCAACATCCGCGTAGACTCTTACAGTTCTTTATTCTTCTTTTTTTTTTTTTTTAGTTTATAGAAGTTTGTCGTGTGTTGATTTACACTCAAATCTGTCCGTTTAATTGCTCGCAAAATAATCACAAAGAAAAATAAACAAATCAAGACTTTGTCTTTTTTTTACCTTGAGCGATAAATATTCCAGATGACTTTTGAGCGTTTGAAAATCAGTTTATCGAACTGTTGATCGAAGCGAATACATGCGTGTGCTCCTCTTTGAGATACAGACTTTGTTGACCTGTTTTATAGAGAGCTTAAAGGAGCGAAACTGACTGTCGCGTGTTACGGCTGCATCCAGTTTTTATGTCCATCAAGCACAATCCCCCACTAGATTCTCTTCTTCTTCTTCTTCTTCTTCATCATCATCATCCTCCCACTCCGTGAGATTTTAGATAACTGTGCGACTCCCGTTCACGTGTTTCAATAGACTCTTTTGTATTGTTGGAACAATGCCAACGAATTTGCCAAGCTTCTATACAGAAATAAGACATTTTATTGATACGTTTTTATCCTGATGTCGCAATTTCAGTTCAAGGTAGACTGCCAAGACCAAACTCGCGTGGTTGTTCCAATTAACGCAAATTCGCTCAAAAAAGAAAACTGTTTCTGTCTTCATTCACGCGACTACAACATTATCTTCTCTCATGTTGTTAACATTCAAAAACAAAAAAGAAACCGAAGAGATACATATCTAAAGAAGAATAAAATTTTATGAAAAACAATTGAAAATAAAAACTAAAAGAAGTAAAATGGTAATTGATATGTTGAGAGTTGTCGAAGTCAAAATGTATGTGTGAAGAAAATTTAGTGGAAGAGTTATCTTCTAACTTAGCCAAATCTAAAATATTCTCATGTTGCAGATAAGATTTTTATGTTGAAAGAGATAAGTACACGTTTCAGATTTCTTTCTCGCATATTACTGTGAGTTTAAAAAGACAACCGGATACGGGATATAAATTAAATTATTACAGAATATGAATAAAATTAGATTTCTTACATATCGCGTGGCTTAAAACAAAACGTTATTTTTTGTTTTAAGATTCCTGACATTATCATCTAAAGCGCGATAAATTGCAAAATACGTGTTGAAAAAACACGAGAGCTCCGTTTGTTTGATAAATCATTAAATATCTGTAACTCTTGACCGATTGGCATACCATAAAATTTAATATTTCGTGTATTTTTTTAGCAATTCATAAGTTATCAAAAAAGTCGATGACACATATTGTGACAAACAATTTTATGTTACTGTGAAGTGGAAAAAAACTTTTTGTCAGTTAATAAAAACGTAAAATATATACTTTTCAAAATCTCTGGCCGGGATCAATCCGAAAAGAATTTTTATTGACACGTGTGTCTTTTAACAAAAGAATGACAATTATTATATGTCGTCTCTGAGGTAACGCAATCCCATAAATTCGTCACGTTTCAGCTGGAATATGATTACCCGACGCCATTGACCTTGTAACTGTTTGACATGTTTCATTGAGAACGCTCAACAATAAGATCTCTGCGATTGTGTGCGAGAAAATAATTTCTTTATAAGATTTTTAGAAATTATTTTTATTTCTATAAATTTTCCGTGTTACAAGAAATTACGTAAAATCAATAAGATAAAAAAAACGAAATAAGATAAAAATCAATAAGATAAAATAAATAAAATAGTATAAAGATATGATCGAACGGAATTTTCTATGACAAAGTCAAAAATTTACTTGAATTAATGTTAACTTTATGATATATCCGCTTGTTCAATAGGAATGTTTACGTTTTTAAAAACAAACTGTCACGTTAAAAACAAACATAATTACATCATTCTACGGGACATAAAACACAAAAATAAACGATTTTGCTCGTATCGATCGTTTCTCGTTAAATTGCATTTAATTCTGCACGCTCTTTATCATTGTAGTTTCAATTGACGTGACTTTAATGAGGCTCAATAGACTCGCGTTGGTTGCATCAGAAGATACATACCAGCAATGCACATTTGATCAAATCAGTTCGCAATTGACGGACGACTGATGTAATCTTCCTTCTCTCATTGCTAAGCCGTTACACAAACTTGGTATCACACACTTTGCTAGTCATCATGTGGCTATCAGTTTAGTTCCTGGCCTGCCATGTGTCCGGTTCTACGAGCGGAGTTCACTATCATCACGCTGATAATAGCGCAGCGTAATATTCAAAATTAGTTCAAAAACAAAATAAACTACACTGAACAAATTTCACGCGTTGCTAATTACGAAAATCATACAATTTTTAAAAAACATCACAATTTGTGGTCAGATTTCGGTACAACTTTTTGTCAGTATTAAATATTTTAAAAAATATCGCAGATTCTTGCGCGAGTGTGCGAAATTTAACAGATTCTCTGTGCGAACTGAGTTCTTCTTTTTTTTAAAGAGATAACAAAATAATATCACGATATATAAAATCACACGCTATATACATATACATTATGCGCAATAGTTTTATTTATATACATAACATCATTATATATATATATATATTTTTTTTACAATATAAGAAACAGGTGATACAGACGTCACATAAATTCATGTTTCAAATTTACACAACCATTGAAACTCAACTTTCGCCACGTGCTCTGAGTATCTTTACTTAGAATAATCCGTATATATAGCACGAAAATATATTAATAAAGTATGTATTTTTAAGGCGCGCGCAACCGTGCGTTTTGAAAAACGAATCACGCGACTTTAGTAAAGTCGGAAGTCACAAGATTTTGGCAATATTTATTATGCATCGCGCGGAGGAATGTGTGTAATGTCGTTTATTTGTACTATTCACTCTCTCCTCGTTACTATCACGTTTTCTAATTTGGCATTTGACGTAAAAGTGTGCAAAATTAATTCGCGGTCAAACGATATACGAAGTATTTTATTATTTTTACATACAGTCCCGTACGTATACATACACGAGATTGTGAGTTGGGTTTGTTGCTACTTCATCATTTTGATTGTTGGTCGTTGCGGAAATACGTAAACTTGAAATTTTGCGTAAAATTGACATATTCGCGTGTTATTTCAACAATGTTTATTCGATGCAAAAAAAAAAAAAAAAAAAAAAAAAAAAAAAAAAAAAAAAAAAAAAAAAAAAAAAAAAAAAAAAAACGAGTATATATAAAATTGTAAATCAGTTATGCGTGACTCGATGTATGCACAGAACTCCGGTGAAAGTCTATTGTAATAAAGATTAAATATATATTACATATCAAAACGCGTGTTGGTGTGTATACACATAAGTTTTTTTTTAAATCGATAAAAAAATTATCTACTTCAATCTTTACTTAACTTCTCTTACCAACTAGAGTTTCATAAAAACACTGGAAGATGTTTGGATAGTCTTAAATCTGTGTTTGCGGAAATACTAGAAACTTCAAGTCTAAGTAATAATGTCCTATTATATATGTACGAATGTAATACACGTATATACTTCTTTCTCTCTTTTCGATATAATCTATACATACATACATTTATATATCTCATATATATATATATATAACACATATAATAAATAAATTTCTGTACAAAATACTTAAGGCATTAGGCGCGCTGGAAAGTTTGTAAAGAATTACTTAAAAATGCAATTATAGGACAAAAAATGCAATCATATGACTATGTGTGTTTGTGTGTTAAGTACACGCTCCAAATTTGTCCTGACGAGGTGTTCTCGATTGATTTGGTGCACAACCTTAGGCTCGTATTCAAAGCTCTCTTCAATCCACGTTGAAGAGTTGCGGGGAAAACGAATTTTTTTTGTACGATATTTAAGTACATTTGCCGTTCGTAAATATGAGAAATTGTGAATTATTTTGATTCCAAAAAGCTGCCGTCAATATGCATATATCTCTCTGTAGATATCGTCTGTGATGCATTGTACGAATATAAAACGTATACAATAAAAACAAGTCGAAAAAAACTAAATTTATTTAAATACACATAACACGCGCACGAAACGAGAAAATTTTAAAACGTAACGTCGAGTCTTCGTGGAAAACAAAATACTGGAAGCTAATTAGTAGGAACATCTTCGTTTCGACACTAACGGCATCTCGTGTGTACCGATGAAAGATAGAAAAACAGAGATAAAGAGAGAAAGAGAGAAAAATGATAAAGGGAATACGCAAGTAACGTATCACATGACGGCGCAGCAGCTCTTCTCCGAACGATTATCGCCGACGATCTCACTAGTGTTGCCAGTGAAACGTTGCGTAAAGTCGTCTGTGGTGAGGTCGGAATTCGAGATAGACGAGACTGGCATGGGGATGCCGTTCCCGTTGGCGTCTAGGGAACCGCCGGATATGTGACGATTCTGCGCCCGCTGTTTCTTCAGATCCGACAAGGATTTGACGAATACAACGGACACGTGTATGTTGATCTTGCCGCCGTTGCTGTCGGTATCTGCGGCATAAATCGGTGACGACGTCTGCTGGCTGCCGACCGGTGGGTCAGGCCCTGTCACTGCTGTCAGGCAAACACGTAAATCCAATGTGCTATTTCCCCATCGTCAAGTGTGCCGATGCTTTTTTTTTTTGATCGACGCAATTGTCTCACTTTTCCGCCCCTCCACCTTAAGCCCACTTTCTATCCCTATGCACTGATTACAATTAAAAAAAAAAAAAAACGAGGGTGTCAACTATGAGTCTCATGCGCTAAGCCTTGACATGCTCTCAGCGATCAAAGCGTTTTCATAAACATTGCGCCAAGAAAGAAGGATCACACTATATAATGCACATCGGCGATATAATACACAAGTATATGTGTCGCTACATGACAGTCTCGGCGATTGCGTTTTACGCAAGCAAACTCAACGAATATATATATGTATAAAAAAAAACAAAAAGACAAAGAGAAAGTTATGATAAACACACGTTTTGGTACAAGAAACTGGATGTTCCGACGACTACAAAATGTCTGTACGTCTTCATCTTACAGTGTCTTACACAATGGAGTTTCTCCGAAGTTTTTTCAAAAGCTATACGATCCGTCTAATTGTACTTGCGCATTATTATTATTATTATTATTATCTTCTTAGTAACAATATAATCTATCAATAAAAAACGAATATATATGTTTGGAACACTTCGTCTAGAGAATTGTCGACTAAGAAACGTACGTTATACAAAGGTCCGTTGGTAAACTGTGTTCACTAGTAAATTTTTTTTTTTTTGTTTTTTTTTTGTTTTTTTATTCTATATACCTGATATGTTCTCTTAATTTTTTTTTTCGAATTGACTACTTCAAGACTACTTCAATAATGGAGGAAAATGTAATCGGTCGTTTCACTTGTGTTATACTCGAGTATATGACAATAAAGTCGATCAAAAGCATTCACTGATTACTTCTCGGAGAGTTTCGCTCTATGAGTCTTAATACAAAGTGTAGAATATTGTACGAGATTATATATATATATGTATAAAAATTGGTAAGAGACTGTGTGTGATCAACTTTTTTTAGGCTCATGCTTTTAGGCTTCAGAATTCGCTCGTATACATTCGGGAGCGCGTTGTTCGGCAAAACTTTACAAACAGTAAACACAGTCTTCTAAAAATATGTACTTGCTCTATGAAAACAAAACCTTGCACATAAGTACAATGTATGTATAACAAGAGAGTAGAACAATACTTGTCTCTATTCATTGTGAAAAAAAAAAAAAAAAAAAAAAAAAAAAAACAATCTGACCAGAGTTGGTATTAAGTAGTTGATTATTGCGATTATTTTGGCCAGAAACGAGCTAACGCACGATCCACAAAAATACGCTAAGGAAGCCGAAGTATCACTTACATAGGTCTTGTCAAACAGATGTTAAAGCGAGATGTGTGCATGAAGAAACATGTTCAGAGAGAAAACGTGTCCCGTACAGCACACAAGACAGATATCTCATGTATGAATGAGTGAACAATGTGTATAGTTGTGTAATGTGTGTCTGTGTTGTGTGTGTGTGTGTGTGTGTGTGTGTATGATACAAGAAACGTAATTAAATGCAATCCGTACAAATCCGTGAGATGTGTGAGCGCTTTAAAGAAATAGGAAAGTGACATAGAAAACTAACCTCGCAATTATTCAGGGGCACGCAGTAGTGAAAAAAAACGGAAAAAGCTGGTAAATAATTGACAGATAACACAGTGACTTCAACAAAGTATATTTACGGGATTGATTGAGATTTTGCAACATATTAATGAGAGAAAGAGAGAAAGAGAGAGAGAGAGAGATTAATATATATATATTATCTGTACGTATTTTTGCGAAACTAATTTTTATGTAATCTCCCTCCGTGCGCGGGATTGTTATTATACAAGTTTTCTGTTTTTTTTTTTTATTAATATGTAAAAATATATAAAGACAATCGCGATTTTCTTCCACTTATTTTCTTTTGGTTTTTCTCAATATATGATAATTTATGGTTTTTTTTTTTTTTTTAATCTTTGGATACTGAGATTGTACATAACCATGATGTACACATATGCATACATACATATACATACATATACATATATGCAATTGTTTAATTACACGATTGAGATACAGATATATCTTTGGAAGTTGTCCATATAAAGCTACCATTTATCACAGTATTCTACTGAACCACAACCACATATGCAAGCAAGAATACATTTGAAATGTACCTGAATCTTTATCAACATCTTCGTGAAGGAAAGACTCGTTGTCTTTTCCTTCGGGGCCTTTTCTCACTGCTGTCAATGCACTAGAATCAGTCTCATGAGTCCCTACACCTTGCGTATTGTTCTCCATTGGCGGAATACTAGGTGTAGGAGCGTTAACATAAGTCTGAAACAACATGTACAAACAAATCACCAAAAGTAAAGAACACATGAATTTTTAAATCGGAGTAAACGCGCGCGCGCGCGTTTATAAGAGTTTTCATTTTCTCCAAATTTATTGTACCTGTTGCGCTTGTAATCTCAACCGAGCTTCTTCTTGAGCATCTTTCTTCGTGGTAAGAACTTTGTCTCGAATGGACGTACGCCGTACACTCTGCGTCCGCGTGTTTATGCTTTGTGACCTACGTACTCTTCGTCCTTGCGCCTCACGAAGACGTTTACTCTCTTGCTCCGTTTTTAATTCCACTATCCTTTCTCTGATTTCTGGATCTTCACATATGTCTAAGATATACACAAGTCATTAAAATACAGATAATATAAATTATAAAATCAAAAAAGAGAGAAAATCAATCCGATTCTACCTGCGGGAGTTTCGTCGTGTTTATTCTTTGCGTTCAGATCTGCTCCGTTTTGCACCAGCAATTCAAGCACTTCCAACTGTAAAATAACACACACAAAATATTTACATAGCAATTCTATTGATATATGTAACTATCAAAATAAAAGTGATCTATATACATGTCCCCAACATGCAGCCGCATGAACTGGCTGCCACTTATCATTGTCCTCGACATCTGTTGACACGTGTTGGTCGAGAAGGAATTCAACAACTCTTAGATAGCCATTCGCTGCTGCAATATGAAGCTGTAACAGAATCGTAATAGAATTAATAAAATTACGCAGTATCAAATGTGGTTTATCACTATTTGTTTCTGGACAAAAATCTCTGTACGCTTACAGGTGTAGCACCTTGATGGTCCTTGTATTCAAGATCGCCTCCTAAAGAGGCGATCTTTTGTAAATCCTGCAACATTTGAACCTCAGTCGAAGCTCTTGTCTCGTCTATTAATTCTTGAGTAACTCCTCGCCTTGCCATTTCCCCTATTTTTATAATTAAAATTATAATTTACATCTTATATGTTTTATTATACATATATTGCTACATATATATGTATATATGTACATATGGTTATTTACCTTCAATGCAATCCAACGTTTTTTCATGTTCACAGATATCATATGGCATATTGCCATCGGCATTAACAGCCAATAAATTAGCACCCCTAGCAATAAGATATTTGACTAAATGTAAGTGACCGCATGTAGCGGCAGCATGCAGTGGTGTCCATTTTTCGCTGTCTTCCGCGTTAACATTAGCACCAAATTCAATAAGCAGCTTCATCATTTCCTCATTGTCGTCTATACAACACTGATGCAATGCCGTTAGGCCGTCTTCATTTGTCGAGTCTGGATTTACACCTTTTTTCAAGAGTCGTCTCACTGAAAAGATTTTTAAAACTAATTTTAAACGATTGATCATTGATTAATAGATTGTAGTTTGTATTTCGATGTGCGTATGTACAAAAATCCTTTTTACCTTCATCAATGTCATTTCTTGCAGCAGCTTCCAACAACATAACACTATCACTAAAATATATGTGACGTTTGTTACTTGTGTGCCTGGTCTGATGCCTTAACCATTCCTTTTCACGTTGCCTCCATACTTTCAGCTGTTGAAGTCTGCGATGACGTGCCAAATGCAATCGTTCTTGTGTTGTCAGTCTTTCCACATGTATCATTTCCGCCACCAGCTCTGCGTGTTCCATCGTTATGTGTTTGTAGGTTTTGCAGGTATATTTACCTGTTTGTAAAAAAAGAAAGAAGAAGAGATCTTTACCAAATATTATTTTATACGTTTGTAAACACAGCAGGAGAGAAGAAACAACAAAATTATACGTTTAAAAAGTTATGTAAATATATGCACATATAAACTCCTAACAGCTTTACCTTTATTTTTCAAAAACCGAGATCTCATTCTCGGATAACTAAAATATTTTTCTTTTTAATTTACACCTAATGACATGATTCTGGCGTGACATCAAAAATTTCGTTTTTTCAACAAAGCACACAAAACCGAACTGATCCCCGGTGAAATTATCTGACAGAGAAGTGATAGCATATTTTAACCTGTTGTCTCATCAAACTTTATCAACCACTTAAGTAAGTAAACATACAATATTTGCACACGTGTTCTTACGTATTGGAAAAAAAAAGCTTTCTACCAATATTAACAATGATTTATGTAATGCTAGTGAGTATTTCTTTTTCAAGATTGGCTGTTCGGTATTTTTTTCTATGGAAAAAAGTAAGATGAATTAATTTATCTTGAAAATTTCAAAGAAACCGTAAACATATCAAACTTGATCTTTCTCTTTAAAAAGAATTAAACTTAATAAAAAAAAAATAAATAAAAAAGATTGAAATTTAATATTTGCATATGTAGAAGAGATGTAAATATTATGAAACTTATTTTCTATAAATTAATTAAGACACACATGCGATATATTTTCTTCATAAAATTTCACTTTTTAATTTTTAAGATAAATTAATTGATGCGCGAGATGCAGTTTTGCACATCTCAAGTGTACAGGAAATAATGTACTTGCTGATTGTGTTCATTGGCGTCTTGCGATTACATGTTACTTTGCACACAATCACCATGAGGAAAAGCACACAGGTGCAACACACACTCTCGTCCGTATTCACGGTGTAACATTCTCACGGTGAATTAATCGTGCCTAATTCGCATCGCATCAAACGAGAGAACGCGATCCCACACACGGTCGGAAACGAATCGCCGAGCAAATGGATTTTTACTTCCTGTCAATTATATCTGTATCGCTAGGCACCGCCGCCGAGCTCTATCGCGATCAAGGCCAGGACGAACGCGCAGGATCTTACGGGACCGTGAGAGAAGTGCGCGGGAGAGCGTTCGCGAGCAAAAAAAAAAAAAAAAAATTGGCAATCACCGCGAGATCGAGTGTTGAAAAAAAGAATTAACGGGGAAGCAGTTGTCTTCCTTGATACTCACGTATGCAAGACTCGACACGCGGCGACCCTTTTGTTCTCTTCTCTCTCTCGTTCCTCTCTGCGCTCGTGTGATCGCGCCAGTGGAATGTAACGAGCGACGATAACAATTACGACGATAGAACGAGGAGGAGGAAGCCGACAACGACGACGAGGACGACGGCGAGGATTCGGGGACTCGGCACACGACGTGTGCAACGGCGATTCTCACTCATTCACATCGCCGCGTCTCGCGCCTGTCCGCGTGAATTTGCGTGGTATTTTTGACGCATATCACCCGCGAGAACAAGCGCAATGTTGCGCCGACACACACACGTTCCCGACGACGTGTCGTGAAAGTCGAGAAGTGAAAAAAAATCGAACGGAACACGCACCGGGGACACCACGGGTGGCGGAGATTTCGTTCGCGCGTTTTCCGTGCCTGGCAGCAGCGCGTGCAGCCGCGGAAACGTCTACCTGTCGGACGCCATTTTTAAACTACCTGCGAGAGAGATCCCGCAGTGTGTGTATGTGTGTTGCGACTCGAGCCTGCTTTTTCCTCCGTGTGCGGCGACAGACGCGTCAGCGAAGTATTTCGCCCCGGAGAGAAAAACGGGGGGGTGTTTCTCACCATCGGAGACCAGATCGTGGCACAAAATCGTCATTTGTTTAAAAAATACTACGTAAAAATTCCCCAAAAATTAGAGTGTATGTTTATAAACAAAACTCACTTATCTTATCATTACGTCTGCCTACGTGTGAACGACTAACCTATTTCTTTGAATTTTTTCTTATCCAACTGCTAAAAATCTTTTAATTCTCTCTTTTACACGCACAGCTCTTTTTATTATACAATTCTTTATATATTTTATAAATAATATATACGTGACGATGTTATAACGCAATTTGCCTTACGTGTTTGTCAGATTTCTCGGATCGTCGAAAAACCTCGGCGCCCGCGTCTGCTCCGCGCGGATACGCCGTTGCGTTACGTCACCGCGGTTACGCATGCGCAAAAAAAATCTAGTCCAAATCGGCGCAATACAGAGCGGCGCACATCCTGTTTCGCCCCGTGCCGACCCTTCGCCACGCTCGATCGAGCGATCGACTTGGGACTCTCTCAGCTCGCTCGAACGCGACGGAAAATTCGATTTGCAAATTCCGTTTCTTTCGACTGTGCGAACGAAGTATTAGATTGCGCAACGTTTCTGCATTACGCGTGTCTATATAATCGCGTGGATATTATCGCTTTCTCGGTTTGCATTTCGAATGCGCGACAATGCGACGCGCACGAGCTGATTGGCAAAACGTGAATTCTCTTAGGCGGAACGGTACGTGCTTTGATATAAAATTCGTAATATTCGAATCTCTCTTTTCGCATATATATTTTTGTCCCACAAATTTAAATATTAAATAATTTAAATAAATTTAATATCTTATAATTTTGTCTAATATTAAACGTATTTGTAGAAACGTAATAATTTACCGCGTAATTTGCTGTTTTAACGAATAGCGAGATATAATCAAAGAGAGGACCAGAGATAGCGCATATCTCGGCTCCAAAATTTACGTTCTACGAGATAATGAAATCGATTTATTTCTATCTCCGTATCGAGCGCATCTTTCGCTCGTAAATCAAGGATCGAAATCTCGAAAGGCGTCGCGAGCGCGAAGAAGCGTGTATTGCGCATGTTCCTGCGAGTTAATAGTCCGTCATTCGCGCACACGCCGCGATCATTATCAGCCGCAAGCGAGTGATGTCCGCGTTAATTGATTTCTGTATGTTGTGTAATTCGTGTAATCTCAAGTTCGTGCGGCGATAAGAGCGAAATCCTTATCGCGCGCGTGGTTGGCGTCTTCCCGATTGTCGCGAACGACCTCGAGTCAAGACAACAACTCGAACATCCAACACGTTGCTGCCAATATGGAGGCGAACCGCAGCAAGGCGCATCTCGCGGTAGCCTCTGGCATGTTCGCCACCGGCGGCAGTCTTCTGGGCAAGCTAGCCGGTGGCGCTGATTTCTCGTCGCTGGTGAGTCGGCGGGTAGATTCGAATCGAAATGCAAGAGTTGCGCGCCAAAGTGGCTCTGACAAACACGAGGAAAAACTTCTCTTCTTCGCAAAACACAATAATTAATTTCTGAAACTCGCGTTTAATTAATTTAATTTATTTTCCGAATTTTCCGCGTATATTTATCGTCATATTTGTTTTTCACGCGACAAAGACATCGTTGCTGGTAAAAGGAGCGCTTCTGATCTGCATGATAACGTCCAACACCGTGGGATGCTCGTTTTTTGTCAAAGCGCTTAACAGTAGCGGTTCTTCCTTGCCGGTTACGGTCGCCAGCACGACTACGAACTACGTGTGTTCGGTGAGTTGTTAAACGCGCTCATCGATTATATTGTATGCACGTTCGATTATGTTAAGTATATGCAATGCGCGTTGCTCTTCGTGCGTGTTTTTCTTTTATAGTCACCGCGTTGGTGACTATGAAAATAAATTAAAATATCGCGAAATTACGTTCCGAGCCAATTAACAATTGAGAGACGCGTCGGCTCGTATAATGAAACAAAACGACACAATGCGAAATGTATTTGTACCTTGCACAAAAGGTATATCTCTCTCTTCCTCCAGTTATATCAGTGGGAATTTATTTGTCTGTAACTCTGGCAGACAGACTGATACACTTCCGAGAAGCGTTACGGAAAGAGTAAAAGTTGTTTCGCAAACTGGAATTCAAGCGCGAGCGCGCACAACGCGGTCATAGCAATTACATGCGCGTTGGCATACGTGGCGATTGAACGGGAATTGTACGCGATATATATGTACGACACGTAGGTACGTGCTTTCGAAGCGCGATCGAGGCGATAAAGGCGTATTATATGCGGTAAAATAAGACAATTATTAAACGGAATTCAATGGAAATATATATTGCGTTTTATCGGGAACAGATATCTCGGCGGGATATATTTCTCTTTCATCTTCACGCAAAAACATTGCTTTTGTTCGCACGCGTTTGAAAGCGAACTCGAACTGTAATAATTTTTCCAATTGTTTCGGTCGATCGAAATGTGTGGTTTTTACGTGTCAGATAGCTCAAATATTCGCAAAAAAAAACGCGAAGCTGTTAAGCCGCTCAGAACTGTTTCCGATTGTCGAAAAGTAACACCCCGTGTTTCCTTTGTTTAAACAAAAATCGTTGATCAGAGGAAACACTTTTTGTAAACTACAGAACTCCCAGTCTCCTCAGAATTTTCTAATCGGATTGACGGAAATTTAACGTCGAAATGCTAACTAGCTAACCACACGCTGGCACACGAGCTGAAACGACATCGCGCATATCGATTGACTAGATGCGAAATTAAATATTTACAAGATTAAGTTTAGATTTGCGGGACATAAGTGCTGTAACTTAAGCAAGTGTATGTGCACGTACATGTGCTGACTAGCACTTTTCGAGAGAAGCAAAGATAAGGTTTTATACATTAGGGGAGTTCTTAACATATCGGTCAAACTTTTTTTTTTTTTTTTTTTTTTTTTTTTTTTTTAATACGGGAAACTACTACGTCAATATGTATTTACGTAAAAGTCTGTTTACGTAAAGAGAAAAAATTTTTAATGTAATTACCTGTAAGAAAAACACTACAAAAGAGAAAAAATATGCTTAAAACGTCTCCGCGAATCATTATAAATGCCAGCTAAAATATTTTTTCATCTCCGTTGAAGGCACTCGTGGGTTTTCTCGTGTTCGGCGAATCCACATCGTTGGCCTGGTGGTGCGGCACTTCGTTGGTACTTCTCGGTTTGATTTTAATTTGCTACGTTCCCGAGGAAAAGGACACTTCCGAGAAGAAATTGAAATAACTGCGGACGCACATGTTGCGCTTTTCATATTTGAAAGAAAAGCAAGGATGGATATGATGTCGCGCCAACACACGACGAGTTACCTCTATTTCTAGTTTTCTATTAACGTTGCAAATATTTATAATTGTAAAACGAATGAGAAAACGTCGTTACACTAAAATGTTAATAAAGATTCATAAGTTATAAAGTTTAACAAAGTTTAATAAACAAGTGTATTACGTTCAAACAAGATAACATGCACACTTTTTTACAATATTATATAATCGAGCGAATGTTATTACAAATAAAGTTTATATATATGTATATATAGTCTTTTTTTTTTCTACCTACAATTACCTTCTCCTCGCGCAAGCTGCGGATAATTTTAAGCAACGCGTTATTTGATGTAATTGTCCAATTATGAAGGATGATGACGCACACATGTACGTAATCTGTATTATTAGATCAAAGAGTTTAAAAGAGACACGTTTTTTCCCCTCCCCCTTCAGCGCGTGAAATGTGTCGGAATAAAAATATTCTCTACTTACGTAAATTTAGCAAAATACCGTGTTTTTTTTCCTTCAAGACACATCGTGTGTTAAAATATATGTTGTAAAGTATTTCCTCGAGAAATACGCGCCATTTTATCTTTCTGAGATTTGATGTAATTATTTTTACATACCGGAATTAGATTTTTATGCTGTGGATTGAGGAAAAGTAGGTCTCTCTCTCTCTCTCTTTCTCTCTGTCTCTCTCTCTCGAGTAGCGCTTGTTTTAGCACAGCTGAGAGTGGATCTTCGTGCCTCTAGTAGCGGCAGATAAGAGGAACGACACAACGAGCGTCGAATCCATATACCTTTCTAGTGTCACTTAAAACACATTAACACGATGCCTATCTTCTCTCTCTCGTTCAGTTATCGAGTGGGCTAACTTCTCACACTGACGCATTAACGAAACGGGCGGGAGTTATCGTTACGTTACGTTGCCATCGAGTTGTCAGGTGCCAAGTTCACACAGGTAATGGTATCATACACATTAATGCAACGTGCACATATATAAATGTAATGGGAACTGATGCGCCATTTTGGCCTCGCCGAGATAATAAACGTGTAATAACGAAAATAAGAGAAAAATAATAGGCAAATCGATCTTCTCTGACATCAATTTACTTTGGCGATTACACAGTCATCCAGAATGATATATCGTGAAGTTTGTTACGTGCGTGGTTATTTCTCGAAAATATGGAGAAAAAGAAAGGTCGATCGCGTTGGAGTATTTGCTTATTTTTTACAAGCAAGATAATGGTTTTTTACTACATTCTCTCGAAGCAACATCTCTCGACGTTTTTTTCATCGCAAAAAAAAACGAAGGATTTTCCAAGGTTTTGTGTGCGACGTACACGACGCAGCCCTCTTCGCGGAGCGCTCAAGAGCACTTCGGCAACATGCATCGGCGGGACACGCCGTCCATTCAAGATCGTGTCATGTCATGCCGCACACACATCCAATATTCTTCAGTCAGGACGCAAGCGTGGTGCTTCGATGTCTGTGTGTGTGCGTGTGCACGAGTTCTACTACACCAGATTTCTCATTTGTAGGGCAGGGTCGAGGGGTGCCAGAGAGCGAGGACGGCCTTTATCGAGCGGCTTCTGCGCGAATCCGCCACCGTCGACGCCGACGCCGTTGTCCTCGACGCCTTATCCAGGGACGGATTGCTCTCTCCTGTTGTTCGCGCGTGTCGCGGGTTAATAAATAATTTCCGCGATCGGAAGATCGCACGCGGTGAATTTCAGTTTCTTGCCGATCGAGTATTCCGAACGCGAACGTTGCTGATTTTCCAGCAAAGAGGAGGGTTTTGATTGAAGCTTTTAGAAATTTTCTTCGCTTCGGAAAAGACCGAGACGCTCGAACCAATTTAATTCGTCCCTGACAACCCCTTCTCTTTGTATTTTACGTTCCATCCCTTCCCACATCCCGTCGCGACAAATCTGTTATGAGATTTCCACCTTCATCCTCGCCTACCTCATGGCAATGAATTTGAACGGGACGCAGATTCCCGCGGACGAGGCAGAAACGACGACATCGGTCAATGCGCGTCGTCGTCGTCGTCGTCGTCGTCGTCGTCGTCGCACGTCTGCTTCTACGTGAGAAAAGAGAGAAAGACGGGTATGATTCTCTCTTATTGTGACCGAGCGGGTGTTATCGATAGCTGTGCCGCGGGGGGGATATCCCGTCGTTCGTATCTCTCTGAGACCGGCGCGCAACGAGCGAGATTAGCTCTCTGAAAGGGCCGCATCCCTTTCACCGGTATCTTGCTCCCCGCGGGGAACATCGGGGAGCTGATCCGATCTGAGCCGAGGGGCTTTTGTCCAACGCGAGCGGGCAATCGATCGTGGTGTTTCGGTGTCTGAGAGTTTAAGGCGTGTATAAGAGAGAGAGAGAGAGAGAGAAAGACAAAGAGAAATCTTGCCTTCGGGGGATAAATTGTACTATCTCGTGGCAAATTTATACCGTTCTATTTCCATCGTTGGATGTTCCTGTTGAGGTGAGATCCAGAGAGAAAGACACGAGCCGCGATATCCTGATACGGGATACGAGCTGTCGAGCATCGGGAACTGGCAGTACACGCATACGAGGCGGGCTGTTTTCGCGCAGTGATAGGATCTACCCCACTATCCTGCACGTTGCCCTAGCCGCTGTCCCTCCGACGCGTCGCGGTTTCCCCCACCTACCGTCCACCACCCCCGCCTGTGTGCTTTTTCTTTCTCTCTCTGTTCCTCTTTCTTCCTACGTGTTTTTTTTTTTTTTTTCGTCCTCTTCGCGCGCTGTGTGTGTTCGCCACCGGGCAAAACCCCTTTTGCGTCTGCTCCTCGCGCGCTTTCCTGAGAGCGGGGCAGTTTTCGTACGACGCGCCCTTCCGTTGAGAACGTCGAGAAAGAAAGAGAGAGAGAGAGTGAGAGAGGAAGTAGGGGAAATAGAGAGGGAAAAGCACACGAATTGCGGTGCAATCTGCTGCAACGATGTGTGACAGACGAGGCTGAAAGTGCAATCGAACGATGGAATTAAAGAGGCGCGATCCGCCGCGGTTGGCCGCCTCGGGAATTTCTGCTCGCGGAAGCAGTTGAGTGTAGCACACGAACGATTTCTCTTTGTTTCTCGACCGTTCTCCCTCGCGGGAAGAGACGAGATAACATCCCCTCAGCAAGTGCACCGAGTTAATTTGCGATAAGGGGTGAGTAGTTGCTCTCGAAGGGAATTTTTCTGAGTGCCACTCTCGCGATATCGCGTTCAGTGTGGATTCTGCAGGTGTGTGTACATGTACTTCTTTTGTTTTGTTATGTTTTGTTTTTTTTTTTTTTTCCTATTCTTCTTTGTGGAGAGTTCTGTTTTATACGTCGATTAAATTTTTCACAAGACACTTTGAATTCGCTGTGAGTGTAACAGGCTTTTTCGTTTATTAATTTCTGCAAAACCGGCGTAACGGTTTTTGTGTTTTTTTTTGTTTTTGACTAAAAAATAAACGATCTCGAAAAACATTTATTTATATTCATGCGCCCCGTGTCTTGCGCATTGAGAAATATGTCTGTTGGAATTGTATGTAGCATTATTTATAATGCACGTAGCTTTTAGCTTGATTACGGAGCAAATCTAGATGTACTTGTTATATTCTATTAGAATCAAAGAATGAACCTTTGACAGAGGCGGTGCCTTTGACGGACAAGATCACGTGACAAGAGATTTCAGGTGGATGAATGCGTCTCCTCGTCTCTCTCTCCCCCCCGAACGTGTGCTCTACCACGGTTGTAATAAATTAATTTTATGCGACTGAGACTCGCGCGCCCGCGCGTGCGAATTTTTTTTTCTTCTGTAAAAACGCTTTGCGTGACAACTTCCAATTGGCCGGTCACGATCGGTTTTTGCTGAATTTGCGAACGTATCGAGTCACCTCTCTCCCCGCGTTTTATTTTGAGAGAGTAGGTCAACATCGCGCGGGACCACTGGCTTTAGCATTTCAATTGCATTTAATCTAAATGGCAAATTGATATAACTTTCATACAGTAGAAAATAGCAGCGAGTATTAACAAAAATGTGTGTGTATATATATATATATATATTTATATCGTGAAATCTGAACAATTGAATATCCGATGGAGAGAGATTCAAGATTATCCACTGAATATTTATGGCAGTGATTGTATTACCGATACATTCGGGAATGACGGAAGGAAAGGAGAATATTGGAAATATTCTATTCCGCTCTTTTTAAAAAAAATGCATACCGATATTTGCACAAATATTTTTTTGAATGGGTTATAAGTTAAAAATTTGTGTAGAATATTCGCGCACGTGTATGATCTTTCTCTCTCTCTTTTTTTAAAATATTTGTTCAATGTTTTAAAATTTTTCTCTCCCCGTAAGCGCTTCTTTGAAATTGCTGAAAATTTTACACAACTGTGGCCTTCAGCTGTGGCCTGTGTTGAAAAACTCATAACGCGGTAGTTACACTGACTGCGCGCGGTATCAAGTTACAAGGTCGTCGTAAAGAGTCCGAAAATTGTCTTGTGGCAATTAATTCAACTTTCGCCCACGCTAAGTAAGAAAGTTTCGACTTCTTTCTTGGCGGTTGTTCAACAAACAACGCCAATACCACGTCCAACTTTGGAAAAATATACGTTGCAGCAGCACATTGCAATTACGTATCAATTGCGCGAGATATGTATATATATCAAAATATAAATATGTATTTGTACACAACATCGAGATAAACAAATTGATAGCGCGTGCATATTTTGGATGTTTGAAATTTACCCGGGGGCAAGCAAAATCCGAAACGCATCCGCGGCTTTTGCATCAGCGCGCTTTGTTGTTCGACGGCGAAATATGTTATACGTCGGGGCACCGAGCCAATATATGGCTCCCAGGCAAAATTTACATAAACGCGTTTATTCTTGCGCTGTCGAATATAAGCAACAAAAACAAAAATATCACAGAATCCATTTCCACGCGACGCTCTTTCTATATATATATATATATATGCGCGAATTTATTTTTCTGGCAAAAAGAACGCGGCAATTCGGCGTCCTTGATACCCGACACTGTTATTATTCGGCGTGGAGTCACGATATCCTTTCGTCGCGAAGTTTATTGAATTTATTTATTCAGTGAATTTTCTTCCCGCACAAAAGAGCATCTTTCCCCAAGGAAAAAAACATACAATAACATCTTCACAAACTGGATAGATTATTTTTCCGCCGCGATTTCACCTTCGAACTAACGGTTTTTATATTTTTACAATGATTAATTATCAGTTATTTACACACGAGCGGGGGTAATACTTGTGTGTAAGAAACTTGTTTTTGTTGGAGAGTGGGAACAAGAGTGTAGCCATTAATGCGCACGAATGCACTGCTGACAAAGTAGGTTAACGTACTACCTAGGCCAGCTAAGTCCTTACAATCCATCTTATTGATCTTAAAATAATCGATAAAGCGTGTGCGTTCTTTAAACCGCGCGCGCGTGTGTGTGTGTGTGCATTTGCAGTTTTTGAAATAATGCCAGCTCCATCGCTCTCCCTTCCCGATGTAACATGTTTCTGACGCAATTTGAGGTTGTCGCGTGTGAGTATCGATTGTTCGCGAGATGTGACGCTTTATTTTCAAAAAAACTTTGCGCGCGAATCCCAATTTTTAAGAAAAGAGATCGCACGTAGAAGAGACGACGATACGTGACATCAATTTATCAATATACACTCGTCCCACTTTATGAAAGAGCGTTTCTTCCTTCCGGAGTTTCGATAATCGATATCCGAGAACAAATTTCTCCCATTATGTCCGCCATTCTCGTTATACGCGATATCTCTCGTTCACTTTTCTTTCTTTTTCACGAGAGCTGCGTCTCTCGCTGCATTGTGATTACAGGTGACTTTTCAAAAAGACAGATCTACTTTCCGCGCGAAAACCGCGCGCTCGCTTCATATCGAAAAGTCGATTGCTCCAGTTTTTTCTCTCTCTCTCTCTCTTGCGCGCGCGCACGTGCACACACACAAAAAAAAAGGCCTAAAACACGGTCTATTTTCACTTTTTTGCGAACCACTCGAGGCGAAGAGGGACGAAATCCGCATATAAATGGAATCTCTTCTCGTTGTAGGGCGACTATATAACGTAACATCGAGGAGAAGCTCACTTCGGTAAAGAGGCAAAAAAGCGGCCGCCATGAATATAAAAGTTCGCTCGCATTTCGGGTAATCGGAATATGCGCCGGATATCCTTGTTTACCAGACGACAACACACAGCCACCATCACACGCGGAAAGACGCGGTCTTATCGAAATGCGCAATTGCACAGGGCGATAAGCGAGAGAGAGAGACAAGGGCAGTATTTCCCGGCGATACGAGAAAGACGGTCGTTGTTATCGCCGAGACGAGAATAAATCATTGCAATGATTATTTCTATGCGCTGCAGTAAATAAATTAACGAGTCAAGAAACAAGAAGCATGTGAAACGAAGATAGAGCGAAAAAAGAGAGAAAGAGATAGACGGAGGAAACTGATAATTTCACGAATGGAAGTGAAGGTCGCTAAGATGTCGATCGAGTAGAGGAGCGGAAGACGTTTCCATCCGACGAATGCTGTGTGTCGCCGATGATTCAGTCGAGTAGAGCGCGGGCGGAGTCTCTTGACGTTGTGCACGCCGAAGATGCTGCTGTTGCTGTTGCTTGACGAACAATACACTGCCCCGCCGGTGAGAATCGGGTCGTCGGATCGCCGTGGAATAAACTCGAGGAGCTGAAGATGACGACGACGACGAACGGACAAAGACGCGACGACTCACGCCGTTAAGCTGATAATTTTCTTATCACGCGCTCGTCATCGCGTTGCCGCCGTCATGGGGAATGGCATGAACAAGGTGAGGAATCCGCTCGTAAACGTACGACGTTTCACGTTCGATTAAACCGAACGCTCGATAGTTACGGACTACGTGTAATAAAGACCAGAAGGTAGATAAAGTTAGTACGTGAAAGCTATGCCGGAAACACGCACTCCGCGTAAAAAAAAAAAAAAACTTTTAATTGCGCTTTAATTCCTTCCGACAGCGCGAATTCGTAAAATTCACTTTACAATGAGATTATTGAACGACTACTTAATTTCGTAATTTATATAGTCGTAATTTATAATCCGTTCGCAGACACTTTTATTTGTGGATTAATTTCGGCGTAAACTTTTTTTTTTTCCCCAGAAAAAAGTGTGATATAATCCATTTGATCCTCCTCTATCCAAACGTTGATGCAAATTGCTTGTGATTTTTTATACTTTTTTTTATATATATATATAAAATATCTCATAAACTCCGACAATTTTTTTCTCCGCTGTACATCGCAGCGTTCATCATTACGTGTTTGCGGTGTAACCTCTTCCTTCAAAATTAACTCATAAACTTCACTGAATGCTTTCGTCTTCTTCTCTCTTCCGTCACGCAGGGTTTTGTCGCGCGGTTTAGTCGTCGTTCCGCATTTTTCGCCCGGGGGAGTTCCTTTGCGCGCGAGTTATGTCGTTACTTGTCGCATCTCTTTTCAGTGCTCGTCGATAGTGTCCGTGATCGATCAGAATGGGCATCGATGAGGATGCGTCGGTAGTTGTGATGGCAATTTCTGCGACGGTATTGTTGAACATTCTATTGTCAGCTTTTCAGCGCGGGGTTCGGTGACAACATCGTTTGCAGCGAGAGCTGACGAAAGCAAGACGGAAAGAGGAGAGACAGATCTCTTTAAGCCGGCACGATTCTTCGCGCGTATTTTCATCCTCGAATTTCATTTTCGACGACGTAATCCCCGTCCTCCCTTTTCGGGCATTTCTTTTCTCAATCGCCACGTGATATATCGCTTTTATGAGATGACGCGCGACGCGTGATCTTCTCTTCCTGATTTCCCGTCGATCGCCCTTCCGAACGGACATCCAATTCTCGAATCGACTTCGAGCCGAGCCGCAATACGAAATCGCATTTGCGGAATCCTTCGACGGTGAACAATAAGATCGGAGACGTCGAAGGAGAAGACGGGAATATCCCGGAACGTTTCCCTTCGCGGCGTTCGAAAGGGGGCTCGTGGGGGATTTCGATGTCACTCTGTGGATGAGATCGCAATCTACGCGACGTCTCTCGTCGAGCGATCGATGGCACGACGCTATTTGCACGCTGCTGTGAATCGCGCAAACACACACCGGGAGGCCACCAGAAGCGATCGAAATCGCATTTTTTTTTTTTTTTTTTTTTTTTTTTTTTACCTCGTGCACTCAACGAGGACGGATGTGTCGCCCTCTTTTCTTTCGCTTTTTTTTCTCTCCCTCTTTACGTTTACGATCGATCGATCACGAGACGACAGCCGCTCGACGCGGTCTCGTCGACAACCTCGACTCCGATCGTTTCTTCTCATCTAAAAATCAACGAGAGCTGAGCAGAGGGTGACGAGAGAGTAATTGCGGTTGTTCTTGAATAAATCAGTTTACACATCGACAAATGTGTCAAGGTTCTTATTGGCCGTTTTCTCATTATAATCTTTTAATTTGGAGCCATTTTTTAATGGAAATTTTTATATTGTATTTTTTTTTTATTTTTTAATAAAAAGTATTAACAGATTTGTCGCAAAATTGTCTACTCGAGATCGAGTCAAGGCGCGGCAGACGATGTTTAAGTTGTTGACGTATGCTCTTCCGCTTTTCCCTCGCAGCTGAAAAGTTTGCTTGCACATCGAAGTTCAATATTTGCTCAAAGAGCAAGTTAATCCAAGATTACGGCGGCGGCGTCGCGTCGACGGCCATCACGAATTCATCTCGCGATTTGCATTTCGCTCTTGCCGCGGCTCATCTGCATTTTCTCGTCGCCTAATTGTAATCTTTCGTCAAACCGACGTCGCGAAAAGGAGAGACGGCGGTTTTGAATCAAGGACGACGCGACGGATTTGTTTTTCTCACCTCAAGTCAAGATCGCGATCTCTAAGAAATTTATATACACGTTGTACGAAAGTAATCTCCTCGTTACGCGCGGAGCTCGCATATCGTCGATGTCGAATTGAATAATTTAATCCCGAAAGCTCTCGCGCTAATATACGAAATTGCCACATCTCACGATTTCTCGTCCAACACCACGTTCGTGACGTGTTGGCAGGTGCTTCCCGGTCTTTACGTGGGAAATTATCAGGACAGCAAGGATGCTGATCAGTTGGAACGTTTCGAGATCACGCATATCCTGGCCATTCACGACACGGCTCGACGTTTACATTCCGTGAGTATAAGAAAAAAAAATATACAAATAAAAATATATTTAAATTCACATTTAAATTCGGATTCGATACTGACATGTAGTGTATTTTTTTTTTTCAGGACAAGCATTATCTGTGCATCTTAGCCGCCGACAGTCCCGATCAGAACTTGTCGCAATATTTCTCTCTGTGCAACGACTTCATTCACGCTGCGCGTCTTCGCGGCGGAAATGTTTTGATTCATTGGTAGATACGTGTACAATATAAACGTCTCGCGAAATATGTCACGCGCGAGATCACGTTGACGTTTCTTTTCTCCTAACTGTTACAAGTTTGAAAAAGAAACTGTCGAAGCGATTGAATTCAATTTGTGAATCTTTATAAACAATATTATTGTTTTTGTTTTAGTCTGGCAGGAATGTCGAGAAGCGTGACGGTGGCGGTGGCCTATATTATGAGCATCACGAATCTGTCCTGGAAAGAAGCGCTCAAGGTTGTTAGGGTTGGTCGTTCCATTGCGAATCCGAATGTCGGTTTTCAACAGCAGCTCAAGGACTTCGAGGCCAGTCGCTTGCAAGAGGTAAGTGTTGAATTTAAAATAAATAAACGCGAAGTTACGACGATAAAAGCTTGACGATTGTCACATTGAAAAATGATCGTGTTACAATATTTCATTGCGTAGGAACGTCGTAGACTGAAAGAGCGATTTCCCAGCCTCGCCCTGGCCGAGTCCGACGCCGAGGAGTGCAGATCGACCCTGAGGAATTACGAAACGATGGCCCTGGCGAGAGAAGTGTGCGAGGGCAAATGCGCCATGGGACGCACTTGCCCGAGCGGATTGTGTCGTCAAGCTTCCAAGAGGTGATTTAAAATCCCGTTAATTGCAAAGCGCGCGCGTACACACACACACACACACACAATGTAGCTCTCATACGTCCAATATCTCGCAACGTAATAAAAATGTATTTTAATTACAAAGAGTCGCGCGATATAGTAAAAGTAAAATCAAATGTACACGATGCAGATCCCCGAGAAGGAAGTCGTCCACCAGCAGTATGGGAAGCGCGTCCGGCAGAACACCGCCGCAAACCCCTCGGATGCTACCGTCCGCGCCACCCTCACCTGCCATGCACAGATCGGCCAGCGTTGTGTCCGCGCTGAGACCGAGAAGTGGACCGGCAGGATTGCAATCCTACACCGGAGGATCCGCTCCACCTTCCAGGTGAGAATCCGCTTGCTGACAGAATCTTTGTATGATTTCCTCTGTTGCAATTTATTTGCAAACACACTTTGTTAGTTTATTAATTGATTTAAATAATGTCGTTTCCAGAGCTGTGTCGAGGGTGGATCTGTCGGCGGCGGTCGCCTGCAGCAGCAGCAGCAGCGGCAGCAACGTTAATCTCTCCGCTATAGGCAGATCGAGCGCGTTTTCCGGCAGCAATTGGCGTTTGACCGCCGGATCGGCGCCGAACACGCCGAGACCGACGCCGCCGGTTTCGCCGCAACGCTGGCCGAGACGGTTCTCGAATCGGCAAACACCGCAGTTACCGATACCGTCGGAGTCGCATCCCTCGTCAATGACGTAGCAGAGGGAAACGCGCGGCTCGCTGTCGAGTCTGCTGGAATAGTTTAAACGGGAAGACAAAAAAGATATCGGCGAGCCGCTCAAGAATCCTTTACCGATCCAGACGTGGAGATAATTAACTTATTATTGTTGTTGCTTTTACATTGAATACGGGAGAAAAGCTCGGGGGAGGGAAGAGGAAACGCGAGAAGATGTCCGTGATTTTTTTCTTTTTTTTTTAAACTAAACGAAGACGTGCCTGCTGTTAATATCTCGCATTCGAGACAATCGGAATGTTTTAGTGGACGTTCGGATGAACGACGGTGAAAAGTTTCTGCGAACTTCGCGCGTAAATTAACACGGTCGTTTGTTTGTACTTACTTATAGATCGAGGAAACGTTGACACATCAAATGCGTACATATCGCATTGCTGGAAATTGTTGGTGATACTGATCGGTACAAGTAGTAGTTACACGTTGTTGCTTTATATTTGACAAAAAAAAAAAAAAAAACAAAAAAACAAAAAAAGGTGCTTTCGTCGTCGATGGGACGCGATGAGAACGATGAGACTCTCTTCTTGTACAACGGGAAAATATATATTTTGTATTTTATGAAAATGGGTCAGTTTTAATCATCTCATTATTTTCTGTTTTAATTAGTATGAGGAGTACGAGAAATCGCGTATCTCTCGTCACGTACATTTCGTCGTTGATTTTGTTATTTGATAAATACACACGTAATTTATATATTTATTTATGTACATTCAAATATATAATTATCGCGCAGAATTTCAGTTGAAATCTGTATAAAACCGCGATCTCTCTCTCTCTCTTTCGATCCGGGAGATAAAGTAATAAAACGGGAAGAGATTGATTTGGGACGTGGGATTAATCCTTTGGGGCTTTATCGGTTGTAACGATAATTGCGTGCAATTAAACGCGACAGATTATTTCGCGCTCTTTTATGGCGTCATTCAATCGCGCTAATAACGCGCTTGTTAACGATCGTTTCTGCAATTTTTTCCCCCGACGGGAAATAATGCGCGAATCGTTAGCAGCTAATCATCGGTTGTGAAAAAAACTTACACCGCTCAAAGCAATACTTCTCGCGCCAAAGGATTAACGGAAAAAAAAAAAAATTACGTACTTAAACGCGCGCTGACCATTTGATTATTTGATTTCGTGAATAATTCGCGCGAAAAGCGAAGAGAGAGTCATCGGGGGAATATTTTTCGATACGGACTTTAACGCGAGAAAGTGAGAGTTTTACAGATAATGTAGATGTAAAATTCAACCGCGTGTGTGTGTGTGTGTGTGTGTGGTATAATAGAAACGAGATCGTTGTAAAGAGAAACATACAAGAACACTCTTCCGGATCCACACGCGATTCCGGAGATCATCCAGCGAGCGGGAAAATCGGTTGTGTGTGTGTTTTACGTGTTCGCAAGAGAGGAGGAAAAACGCAATGACGGATCTTCGTTCTACTAACGTGTTTCATTCGTTTTGTTTTCGCAACCGTCCAATACGATTGTTGGCTTTCTAGCGAGATCGCACTGTTTTATCGCATGTTGTTGAAATGAAAAAAAAGAAAAAAGAAAAAAAACAAATGATAAGAGACATAAACATATATACATATACACACACACACACATACACGTACACAAATATGGTGAAGAATATACGTATATATACATACACTGTTGCGCGCGAAGGGCTTTCAGAGAAATTTTATATAAGCGGCGATCGCGATTACACATATTACATGTATGTATTACTACACACACGCAAGACAAATAGGCATTAGGCAAAACCGTTGTTGTTGATTTGCCAGCACGAGCACCACCAGAAATGTCGTTTACGAGTCGAGATTTCAGATAAAAAAAAAAAAAAAAGAAAAAAAAATACGCCGCTTCGATCCTTCTCAGTATTATTAGCGCACGATAAGAGGTAACGTAGATTGTTTTTTAATCGTCTCTCATGTACATTTCCACTTGTGTACATGTGAAGAGCAGCTGCGCGTCGCGACGAAATCAATGTTTGTTTGTGTGCGTGCGTGCGTGCGTGTGTGTCGTCGTCGTCGTCGCAGCAACCGGATGATCGTTATCAAATATGCATTTCATGCCGTAAAAATTCGCGATATTTTTCCGAGGGAAAATACATATACAAGCGCGGGGAGTTTTGAATTTACGAAGCGGAGAGAGAGACGATTATTTCGAGTCGCAGCACTCTCTTGTATGTACACGCCGAGAACAAATATCGAGGAAAATTACCGCAAGTACCGATTTCATCGCGAACGTGTATCGCACAACCGGATACGAGCGTTTCGAATCATTTTACGAGAAAGCGCTTTTCCCATTCGCGGAATCCCAGACGTACTTCTGAGTTTATTGTGCGTGCTCGCTCGTTAAAATGTTCGCGGGTTTAAACCAAACCTGCGTTCTCGAAAAAAATCGTCGGACGCGACGCGTGAGATCGCGACGATCGTAAAAAAAAACGATGCTTGTAACGTCGAAATGTGCGGTTGAAATGTGAAAACTCGTTAATTAGCTCGTGATTGAAAAACCCCGCGTTTTTATTATATAACGCCGGTCGGCGTTGTGGTCGATCGTGCCCGATCGAGGGGAGCGATCAAGGATTCATCATACATATCGTTTACATTTCAACCATGTACCTTAAAACACACATATTCCTATATTATACATATATACATGTACATATATATATGTAATATACATGTACGGGTGGTTTCGTGTGTAGAGCGAGCGATGGGATTGTTCGCGAAATTTGTGCGAGGACACGCAAACAAATGATTAACATTCGAGAACGAGAGAGACGGTGACAATGGCCGTGAAACGATTTTTCACGGTCGTGTCTTAATTCCGGAGACCGTCCGATTGGCTCGGTGTGTTTGAAAAAAGACTCGCCCTTTCGCGAGTCTTCAAAAAATCACATCGCATCGCTTCACGCAGAAACGCAATTCCGCGCGCAATATATTACATTATTGCGATATAACGACATCGATGTAGAGCTGCAGGCGGGTGTCATGCGTATAAAAAAGAATTTAGATCTGTATATTTACAGCGCATGGGAGCGTCTCTCAGTCACATGGAGCGAATGTGCGCCACTTCCTTCCTTCCTTCCCTCTTCCCTCCCCTCTCCCCCGCGAGGATGAAAATAATATATATATTTTTCAAACGAAGAATCTTCTCCCCTTGTTTCCAATCGTTCCATCCCCGCTGTGACATTGTTATTGTAGACGCACAAAAAGCGGTCCAAAAGATTAATCCGACACAGATTGATAATTCCCTCCTTCCCCCCTTCTCCCCCTGTTCCCCCCCAGTTGTTGTATTTTTGGAAAACTTACGCGAAAACAAAACATTTGCTCTATATGATTCGGATCCATGCACACATTTTAGGCGATGTGTACGCGGCATAGAAGATTCTACTTTTTTACAATGTTAATGTTAACGATCACGCGCGTAGTTAGAGGGGGAGGGGGCGGGGGGATAGTAGTTTATAGAAAGAGATCCGGGAGGAGCATCGAGAGAATGCGATATCGATGCGCCGTTGATAGAAGCAAACTATTGATAACTTATTGACCTGAAGCATCGCTAAAAACGGTAGCTAAGTATCCCCGCGACATAACGTGTGCAAATCGATGCCGGTAAACGAGCTGCGCGAAGGACGCGATACGTGACTGCGAGGGAAAGAAAAAAAAAAAATAAATAAAAATAAAAAAAAATAAATAAAAATAAACAAACACATTTGACGGAGAGAGAGCTTGAAGCATCTTCCAGTTATTTTAGCGGAAAAGGGTGTATATCGGCGAGATATTAAATATGCACAATTGCAACATTGTCTGTTTATTTTTTAACGAGAAATATTGAAGCGGAAAGAGGGAGATTTTTTTCGCAGCCGCGAAAAGCCGACGATGTGTAGCATAAATATTAATATCGTTAGATATTCGGATTCGATGTTGCGACGTTTCGTTTTTTTTTTTTCCGCCTGGTTCATCACCGCGCGCGATTGTGCATCGCGTCGTCGCCGACGATTCTCTCTCTATCTCTATCTCTCTCTCTCGTTGCATGTGCAATCGTGATTTTCCAGCAATAAGCAGAGATTATCGACGCTCACGAGCCGGCAAATCGCGCGAGGAGATCGCGTTGAGCGCTGGCCGGTTGTTTTATCGTTCGTATGTAGATAGTTAGCGAGCAAAGCTTGATCGTTATTACACAGCTGCGAATTAAATCGAGCGCGATTCGTCCGCGCGCTTTATCGCGCGCACCTGTGTACTTTCTCTCTCTTTCTCTCTTTCTCTTTCTCTCTCTCTCTCTCTCTCTCTCTCTCTCTCTCTCTATCTTCATCGTACATTTAGAAAATCCACTCAAGAGCTCACGACATTTATTTTTCTAAACGCTAGCGAAGATCGTCCATTTGTTGTCAGTCGATTCGATTGCGATAAAAAAATGAGATTGCGAGGAGGAAACGAGAGACTAATAAAAACTCGTTTGAACGAAAAACTCAACGGAAAGTACGGAAACTGTTGTTTCCGAGAGAGAAACGATGCGAGCGTATACATATATATAGAAATGCGCGAGATTTCACCACATTGTTGCACCTATAATATGTTATTTTAAGGCCACCCATGTGATATTTTTGTAAGTTGCAAAGAAGAAATGTTTTTTGGTTTCACGCTGAGAAAACTGACTTGTGAATTACTTTGCCTTTCCCGCGGGAAACTTCCCCTCCCCCGTTTCCTTTTTTCCGCCGTCATTTCTTCCCAGCCGGCAACTTTCCATTCCCCTCCTCTTCCTTCCGTCCTTCCTTTCATTGTCACGATAACCATCCGCGATAACTAGTGAAAGTTCTGTTAATTTAACTTTAATGAGTTCGCCCCGAGACTTGGCGGAGGCGAGAGGATGAGGGAAGGGAGTAATTTGATCAGCAGTTTCTGAGGCTGGCTTTATCCGAGCCGGTCTCACTCACGCGGGTGTCATCTCTGTCTTTCATACCTAATGTACCGACTAAATGTCCGGGAAAGATAATCGGCAGTTAATTGACTCGGTTTTGCCGCGGTTTCGTGGTGTGTATCGTATACGCACGCACACACACACGTACAAGAATTTTCATCGTCGATCTTCTCCCGTGCGTAATCCAGAGAGAGACCTCACTTCATAACTAATATTGACCGATACGTTTGATTGATGGCCTGTTTATACAGATATTACATGGAGATATCCCGTGAGAAAAGGTTAATGCTTCCGCCGATAACAGAGTTTTCCCGATCTTCACGAGAGACTTTGAGACACACGGAGAACGAGAAACACCGAGGAAACACGTGTATGTAACGTGTTAAAAAAAAAGAGAAAAAAAAGAAAGTGCTAACCTGTCGATAATTATCAATAACAAGGAGTGGGAGGAAATGTGAGTGTGTTTACCTCTTGCTTTTAAAGCAAACTTCTCTACAAACGTGTGTGTGTGTGTGTGTGTGTCGCTTTTTTCGGTTTGTCTCAATAATGAACTAAAAATATCGCGCGCTCAGTCAATGCTGAAATAACAGGCGAATCAAATACATCGATATGACGTGTATTGTGATCAATATCACGCTGTCCCCCGTGGCCGTATATTTTCCTGGCGCGACCGCCCTATAAATGGCGCGTATTAGATTCGTGTCTATTGACGAGAGCGCGCCCGGGGAGGGATGGAGGGAACGGAGGTATCGGGCTCGCAACGTGCGCGAAACGCGAGAAGGTAACAAGGTGAGAAAACGACAGAGAACAATCGATTTTCCTTGTTAATTACCGTCTAGGAACGGCTCTAGGTATGCACACACATCGGAGCGCGTGTACACACACGACGGGGGTAGTCCCGCGTAAAGTCACGAGCGGCGCGAGAGGTCCACGAGGTAATAATAATAACAATTAATAATATACGCAGACCTCGTATTTGGAATATTTATATATACAGAGCGATATTAATTATTTCGATTGCTCGGCAACGCCCGAGTAATTTTGCTACCCCTCTTCCTCCTCACCTTGCTCGTTTCTTCCCTTTCTCTGTGTTTCTTTTTTTCTTTACAACTCATTCACCGTAATCGAATTCCAGCGAGTCGCGCGATATTAAAGGCAACCGAATCCACACGGTTAGCAACTCCTCGATCAACGCTTATTGATTTCTCCCTAGTTTTGCGTTTCAATATTCTTGCCCGTGATTACTTGACCGGACATTTTAGTTGACATTAGTAGCGGGTAATTTTGATTTCTTTTTTAACGGCAACATTTTGTGTTTTCGCGTCCTTTAGTTGTGGCACTCTTGAAGAAAAAAAAAAGAAAAAATTGACAAGTCTTTAAAGTGCCAATCACTAGACTTGAAGTGTCACCCATTGAATGTTTCACCCTGATACAACACGGGAGAATCCTACGCAAACAATACATGTATAAAAAAAACCAAAAAAAAAAAAAAAAAAAAAAAAAAACAAAAGAGTAGACAAAAGTGTGGGCGATTATATTCTCGGCGGTTCTATAAGCTGAATTTAATTAATTGGATGGCAAAAATACAGGTAATTAAGGGAAACGTAATATATAATAATCCATTCCGTTTTACTTGTTTTCGAAAGGCGAGCTTTCAGCGTTAAATTGTTAAAGTTTTCGCCGCGCGCCCTTCTCTCTCGCCTCTCTCTCTTTCTCTCTGTTTCTCTCTTTTTACTTTATTTTTGCTTTACTCTCCCGCATCTGGCTGAACTTCGGTTCGCTGTTTGCGCCCGTCAAGATTTATTTCGCGTACACTTCCGCGAGTGCCGACAGAAAGTTGATGGAGAGAACTATAGAAAACACATACACACAGCTGGCAGAAACGAGTGGTGCGGCGGCGGCGGTGGTGGTGGTGGTGGTGGTGCGGGCAACATCGAAAATTTCACATTTTACGTTTTGCAAAGTTTTTACGTGACGCGAAAGCTGCGCGCGCGCGCGCGCGCGCTAACAGACTCGTCCTTACACGCGGACGTAAACTGCCATTTCCTACGCTTTACAATAACACGAAACGACACAATGCGGTCGGTATATTAACGGCCGCCCCTAACGGGAAATTACAATTTACACGTGAATTATTATCCGCTCGTTGTATACATATGTATGTACGTTGAATCGCCGGGTTTGTGCGGCCGGGCGCACAATTCGACGCCCCCCGTCGTTATAACGCGCGCACGTTGCGCGGAACGGCATTTATTCGACATATATGTACAAGAACGAAACGTTAACGATCAAACGTCGGAGAATTGATTTTCCGCGGTGTGTATGTGTGTGAGTGATTGGGAGGCGAATATATATATATTATCGAAATCGAAATTCGTTTGCATGTCTCGCGCCGAAATGTAACATTTTTAAAGGTCGAAACGCGGTGCGGTTAATTAACCACGTCGATTAATTAGATAGCAATATCTCCGATATTGGCACGTAATGGGCTGTGCGTGTAACATCGAATTTTCCCGTTGGCCCCATCGGCCCCGAGTGTGTACACTTCTCTCTCTCTCCATGTCCGTCGCTTGTTTCATACACGACGCGCTTGCAGTCATCCGTCGGATAATTAGTGCGTTAAAATTACACAGGCCGTTTGATAATTAAATCGGGTTTCTTCGATTTGTGATATTGTCATTTTAACAAAGTTTTAAACTGTACGCGCGGCGCGAAGAGACATCAACCCCAACGAGCAAAATTCAAAGACGAGAGTTTTGTCGTAGGGGCTCAGAGAGTTGTCCTTTCACCCTCCGCTCGCGCGGCGCAATAATCCAAACGATAATCGACAAATGAAATCGAATTACGTATTCCGCAAGTTGATTCGGATGGCGCAATCCTCTCGCCTGGTTTGTTGGAGATAACCGAAGCTAGTTATACTCCCTCCCCTAACTCCGGAAACGCGTGAATGTACAATTAGCACGTCATTTGTTTACAAACCGCGATCTTGCATTCATTGCGCAATATAACAACGTGGCGTACATTTTTGATGTCGCACTAATAAAGTGACCTTTGAAATAGCTTTCTCGCGCGCGATACTAATAAAGCGCACGTGTGGTACAACACACACACACAGATGGACACACACACACACTTGTTCTCGTCGATACCTGAGTTTATCGATGGTGGAATCCTTGAAATTTATACACACGTTATAACCCGACCCGGATGATAAACTGTGCGTACGCTATGTTATACTTTCTGAAGTCGCCGCCCACACCTCGATCCGGACGTGTCGCAATTAACGCGCCGCTTAATGCACGTTTTTTTTTTTTTTTTTTTTTTTTTTTTTACACAATGCAGATGCTTATCGCGACATTTTCCTCGCGCTCGTCCGTTATTATTATTGCCATCCGGCCGATACGTATATAAAACACGCCAGTTTGCAATAAAGAATCGAAAAATAAACTCCGCGCGCTGTGTATAAAACCGAAAAAAAAAAACACAATAATAATTTGGAAACAGTTCATGTGTGCTTTGTGCTTTCTATGCATATACACATACACACGCTCGTGCGGTGGAATTGAGTGTGCGATAAATGTTCGTTGGTTTTCGCAGCAAAGGACGATTCAACAACGCGAATAAACAAACAACAAAAGCCGCGCATTAAAATTTAATAAAAAAACGTCAGAAACTTTTCGAGGTATAGTCGAACGAACATAGGCGCGCGCATACGTGTATACATGTGTGTATGTGTAAAAGTTTGTTGTTTTTGGTCGGGCCACGCTTTCTGCGGTTAGCCTCTTTCGCTTGAACGTGAACTCGCGAAATTTTTTACTCACCCTTCCCCTCTTAACCGACACACGTCTTGCGTATTATATTTATTTAGATGAGTTCGCGTTATTATCGCGCCGCGCGAAGCGTGCCGTCATACATTTTGCCACACACGACGCAAAAATTAGAGCATCGTGACAGGCGGTAACGATATGTCGAGTGCATGCACGCGAACGTCAATTCAAGGCTATCGCATGCGTGAAAGAGGGAGAGACGACGAGGAGACAGGGGTGGGAAATACGTACGATATTTCACGTTTTCGACAATATCTCGCGGCGTACAACATAGAAAAGCAGTCTGGCGTTTATTAGGGCGTGACAGGCGAGGCTCGCCATCTTGAAAATGGCATTAAAACGATTTGCGAATGTGTATCGCGTTATGACATTTTTCCATTAAAGCCTATACGTGGCGCGGCTCGTAATTATTTCTGTCGAATCGAGATTATAGAAGAAGGAACGTTCGTGGCTCACGCGACGAGCATTACACGAGGCGAAGCGCTTAGATACGATTCGCGGAAGATTATTATATTAAGTTTCCGGACTTGAGCGCGCGCGCGCGCGAGGCCGGTAATTTACAACCGCAGAAATAAGCTGCGACCTTAGCCGCGAGGACGAAACCCAGGAGAGAGAGAGAGAGAATTATAAACCGTTGTCTGCGTGCAATTTATAGCTGTGAGTGATGCTAACATCGAAAAGTTAAGTAATACTCTCTTTCTCTCTCTTCTCTTCTCCTCTCCTCTCTCTCACTCTTTCTCGTGTTATTCACGCTCCAATAACATGGACTTCAAAACGAGGAAGAGACGGAGAAGAAGTATAGCGGCGTTCATGACATTTCCCGGTTCAATTTTCGATCTTCATTTAAGCGAATATCAATCAATCAATCGAGCACGCGCGATATGTACGCGATATATTCATTCACATTCAATCGCGCACGCTTCTCTATTAAAGAGACGAAGTCTCCATTAAAAGGACGAAGTACCGTAACTGCACCGGCGTCGTCGTTTAGCTCGTGTCACACACCGTCGAGTGACTACGTGAAGGGAATGAAACGACCGGTATCTGGCCGGTAATTGCATTAACAGTCAATGGTAATTCGCGCTATCGTCGCAACGGACGACGAAACGGAGGAACCCTTTTTCTTTTTCTCTCTCTCTCTCTCTCTTACTTTGCCGGACGGTCTTGGTGAGTATCTGTCTTGATAGAAAAAAAAAAGAATGTGCGAACAGGAGGCGACGAGTTTCGAGAGAGAAAAGATCGTCCCGCGGGAGCGATCAAATTATCGGGAAACGCACTTCAAAGGGCGAGTCCTTCAGCCCCACGCCGAGAAGAGAGCACGGTTAAATTGTCGCGATAAAGATCGCGGACGAAGTAGAGTGGAGTGGATAATGGCGCGCATTGCTGCCGCCGCCGTTTCAGCGAAGGTGGAGAGAAGTTTTCGGGATTTGCTTTGAGAATCATTCTCGAAAACATTCTTTATTCATGCGCTTTTATTTATTCGCGAGAGAGAGAGAGAGAAAGACAATTTCATTGCTTTTATTTAAATTTACATCTTAAAAGAGGGATTTACAGGGTGATTTAAAAAAAAAAAAAAGATGAATTACTTTTTATTGTCGCGCGTGTAGGTGTTTTGTTTTTTGTTGCCAAAAACAAAAAACAACATCACGCTCTTTTGTCAAAATACGTCAAAACACACAAAATGGTTTGTACAGATAGTTGAACCAACATCCCCTTTGATACTCCTGACAGGTTGACGTTTATCCCGTTCCGTCAGTAATAGTTACCGCGATTTATACACAAAAAAAAGAGATTGAATATTTTGGCGAGCAATTTGGACGATTTTGAGCCGCGAATGTGCGAGAGAGCGTTGGCGCGTCCAATATTCATCGACTACGACGACGTATCATCGTGTGTAATTAGCAAATGAGAGAAAATAATACAAGAGAAACGTTCAAACGGCCGATATTATACAAGTGTGGAAAGGCATTTTGATAATGCAGACCGACGTTTAATTAACAGTTTTTGTCATCGCGGCTTGAGCTGTGTATTTGCGCAAGTTGTTGAAACAATTACAACGTTGCGAGGTTCTCCGTCCGCAAAATCCCTCTGAGACATCACTGCGCGACGTTCGTGGGCAAAGCGAAGTCGTAACGTGAGGTCGGATCCGATCGAGCCTCTTTCCACTGACTCCGCGGAGAGGGAGATCTCCGTGGAGAGCAGGGGCTGACCGGGGGTGGCGGTCGCGGCAGCGTCGGCGAGACGAGGCAGAAGAAGGAGGGGTAAACGGAGCGTCCCTGCGCGCTGGGACACGAGAGAAAGAGAGAGAGAGAGAGGAGGGTTGGAGGACGAGGGTGTAGTCGCGAGAAGGTTGGAAAAGTGGAAGGATACCACGAGTAGGGATACGAGAGGGGTGAGAGCCGAAGGTTGGTAGGTACGGGCGACGGGGGTTGGCGCGAGTTCGGTGAGCCCGCGGTACTCTCAGGGTGGCTTGTCAGTTCGGCGGACGACCGTGCGAGAGCGCCGTCGTGGCGGCGTGATCGATCCCTATCGCTCTTCACCGCGGTAGTGTATTCGCGCGCTTGCACACTCGATAAGCCGAACGGCCGCGCGAAAGCGCTCGTCGTGCGCACAAAGGGCGTCACAGATCGCTGTCGTCGTGGCGATGACGTCGTGCCGCCGACTGGCGACCGTTGCGACGTCGCCAATCGCGGCCGAGTAGTAAGGCCGTACGGCAGGCGCGACGACGCCAGCAGCAGCAGCAGCAGCAGCAGCCAGCTAGCTAGCCAGCCAGCCAGCCAGCCAGTCAGCCAGCCAGCCAGCCTGATCGGCCTTCCGACGGCGCGTGGACGGCGGGGAAACATCTATCGACCCTATCCGCGGCGGCTGGCTAACCTTGCGGGGCCCGTCTCTAGACGTCCTATCTGCACGGCTACCCACCGCGCGCGGTGTGCGTCCCGCGGCTCCGCTCAATTTCAACGCGTCCATCAGCAAGTCATACGTGCGGCCGAATCTCACCCCACTCGTACTTCTCTCCCCGTCCGCACACATGGACCTTGATCCACGTTGATGCGTCCAACTCCGGTCAGTCACCTGCTTTGGCACGCGGAACCCGTTGAGCTCGCTTGTCAGCCAGCCAGAAGCGGCAGTCAGCGGTCGACGGCAGCGGTCGGTGTCGCGGTCGGAGCCGCGCGTCTCGAGTGCCGGTAGAACCTCGGCTCGGGGGAGGAGGAGAAAGGGGGCCCTCGACGTTCTCACCACGACGCGACAAGACAAGGTGTGCGATCGCGGACGACGGCGTGTATATGCGTGCGTGCATGCGTGCGGCAAACGTGGACGAGCCGCATTCCGCCGCACGCAACACGCTAAATCAATTTCGCCGAAACGCGCCGAAGGAAGAGGAGGAGGAGGAGGAGGAGGAAGAGAAGGGGGAAGAATTTGTCGCCCTTTCGCCGAGCCGCGATCCCTCTGCACGCCGATCGGGAATCGAGCGCGCAAAGGGGCGGCAGAAAATTACATTCCGCGCGGGTCCCGCGAGGATTCCGATGGGTCGAGCGACGATCGGCCGGCGCGGGCCGTAATTAATTTCTCCGCTGTCCGAGAATTACGTCGACCGTTGGCCGATATTGGGTGGCCCGAAGGTCAGCACGAGGAAGAGAAAAAGAACGATTCAGCCAGGAGAGTGGGATTACACGGAGTGGAGCACCAGTAGCACCAGGTGTGTATGTGTGTGCGTCTGTGTGTGTGTGTGTGTGTGGATGTGCAACTCGCGACGGACGATCTTCTTCTCGTTGCACGCGCGAGCAAGAGGGACACGTTCTCTTCTAGCGTTCGACGACGCTATCGTAATCAGTTAATTTCCGGGCGTTAAGCGGTTTCGTCAATCGTCGAACTGGGCGCGATATTCGGAACGGCGCGAGATACCCGACAACGTCATGACAATTCGGCAGGTGTGCAGGGATAATCGCCGGCCGTAGTCGCTATCGCAACCAATTCCCGGGGAAGGCTCTTCCTCGCACCTCTCATCGTCGTTTGTACGGAAGAGAGATCACGAGATCACGAGAGACATGCGAGAGAGCGCGCGGAAGAAAAAATAAAAAGAAAAACTGAGCGATTACGGATCGATAGATGTACACGTCTGAGAGAGAGAGAAAGAGAGAGAGAGAGAGTTTGCGATACACTTTCGGATTTGTGTTGTCGCGTGCTGAATGAGATTGGCGAGTTTTCTTGTAATAAATTTGATAAGATTAAAGAGATTTGAAACCGGAATTAGATTTCCGGCGCGGCTATTACTGGCAGGTAGGGTATAGAACTGCAAAGTCTCGGTTTTGATAAAAATCCGAAAGGGGATTCGAGTTGGGAATTAGATTTCCGGATTATATACCGTAGCCCGTGTCTGCGATGTAATAAAGGCGTTCCTATACAGTAGTTTTTTAGGCGCAGAATCGGCTACTTGAAAATTTAATGTGATTACACTTGAAAATTTCACATTGTCACGCTTCGAAATTAGATCCCGGTTACACATTCGGGTGCGCGAGTGCAAAGACACACACACACACACTAGAGAACTGTAATCAGTTTTGTGGTCGTTGACACTCACACGCGTGCGGAACGCGGCGAAGCCTCAATATTTGCGTTAATTGCATTATATAATTAATCAAATTTCGCATTATTGTGTAGCGTTGCTACTATGCGTTGACGCCGTTCTGCGACTTCGCGTATAATAGCGGCCGTATAATATATGCACGGTTCGATTAATTATAATAACAATTAAAACAAATATGGGAGTTGATACGCTTGCACGATTGAAAGCACGGATGTATATTCCCTGCGCCGTTGCCGTCGCCGCCGCCGCTCGGTTCCGCGGCGATATTTTATTAAATTTCATAGCACCGGCAGCCTTCGCCGATGATCGATAGATAACGCATGCACCGACCAAGAGAAACGAACCCCCGGAGAATGAAAAATAAATGTCGCGCTTTAGGCGAACACTTGCGATTAAAGGCGACAAACGTCCCGGCACATAGCAAGCTTCGCTAAGGTTAATTAGAGCCCGTACAGCTCGGACACGCGCGCGCATACACACACACACACGCACACAATTCTATCTGTTTAATCTATCTAATTACTTCATGACGAAATATAACACAATTATGACTGGATTAAGTAGCGGTGCGACAGAATATTCCATATCGCCTTAATTAAATCCTATGACGAGGTTGCCGCAGGTCAAAACTGTCCATACACTCATCCGCTTTCAAAAGAACAAAGAAACTCGCAATTATCAACACGAAAGCGAGGCGATTTTCGCGAAAATCTGAGATGGAAATTTCACGCCTGGAATGTTCACGAGGTTAGCAGCGCTAATTTTATTTATCGCCATTTCGTATTCAGTGTCGCATTTAAATTCAATATTAGTGCAAGTAGATTTAATATTCAGATTGCGTTATAATCCCTCTCTTTTACCTTTTCGGTTTTCTCTCCCTCACTCTTACGATATATATTCACGACATTGAATTTATTTCGTGACCGTAGAAAGCTCCGACAATACAAATTTCACAGTTACGTGATTTTTCTCGACCGGGAGGCGCGCCGCGTGCGCCACAAAGACGAAGACCGAGGAGCCGAGCAATCGCGACGCGATTCGCGAATGCGCAACTCGATACCATTCGACAAGTGTATCCACCGCTCCGCGATAAGTCGCGGAAATCGAGATTGCCCCCGGGCTGTCCGCGCTCGAGTAAGTCGCTACATGAATGCCCCATTGTGTCCGCGGTATCTATCTTACAAACGATCACGTCGACAAAGATCATTCGACACTGCCCGACTCTTAAACTTCCGACTCGATCGCCGGTGGATCTTACTTTCTCCTTCCTGTTTGCCATTAGCAAACGTACATACGTGTATATATCAAATTTTTGCTTGAAAAGCGAAACTTCTCAAACTTAAAACTTCTTGTGTGTAATTTGAGCTGTGTAGCGGAGCCGCGTGTATACAAGAGAAATAACAAATGATCGTCATTAATCTTTCAGAAGGTGTAGGAAAAATTTCCGAGAAATTTGCAAAGTACATGCGCCTTTCGTGCAAAAGATACTCGCAAAGAATAAAAATTCACAGTGACAAGAGAACCGAAAGGGAATAAAAAAAAAAAACCTTGAGAGTGAAAATTTTGTTTTCTCTATAAATATAAAAATTCCGGACAATTTTTAACCGAACACACAGTTCGCGACGCGCATGACCGCGCGATCTAAGTGGAACGGTCGTGTGTACTTGGTCAAGTTTTTCCGTCCTCGGATTCTGTTCCCGAATTTGTTTTTGGGGATCAATAGAAGAGAGAGGGAAAAGAGAACGTACACACAAATATATGTATACATATATATAGGAGTTTATTCTGTAGATTCTTCCGGACCTACTTCCGAAAAGAGGGACATAGAAAGAGAGAGAGAGAGAAAGAGAGACGGAGAAAGAGAGCGAGCGTTCGAGCGAGCGTTTGCAGCGGTTCTCGTAGAAAACAAATTCCAAGGCGATGTAGGATAACGCGATCGCGTGAAAAATTGACAAACTGCGCGCGCGACTACTCCGCGTGTCCATCATTTTTCAACCTCCGGACTCAACACACAACTAGCGTTTTATTTTTGACAGTTTCGTTATTCGATATTGATCGAGCGTTGTGCATGAAACGATAGCGCGGCGACGGCGGCGGTCAGGGCGCGGAGTTCGGACGAGATTAATTATTTAGAGACAATCGCTTCGACGGCAATTTATATTTCCCATGGGCCAAAGGGCATGCAATATGCATGCATTCGCATGTATTAAGTGTGCCGGTACCAAAGCCGACAGCGGCAATATTTTTTCCAGCAGCCGGCGGTGGTTGTCGGTTCGATATATAACACAATTTTATGAATTTCGCATCGCGACATATCGGATTTATCAAAGCAATATGTTACAGGGCTAACAAACTAAAAAACAAAAAAAAACGAACAGAATCTGATCTGATTATTTCCTTACATTTGCAATAGTTTCCGAATCACACGGATTTCTTTTCCTCATGATATATGAAAGAGCGCACAACGTTTGACATTCTACGGTCGGGATTTGTGTGTGGGGGAAAATTTTCTCTTTCGCGTGTCGCGGTATAAGCGCGGAGCCCGGAGTCGCGTTTCCATCGGAACGCGGCGCTATCGTGCTCGAAATTTTTGTCGAAACCCTCCCCCTATCCCCCGACTCTCTCTTGCACGCGAGAGAGAGAGAGAGAGAAAGAGAAGCGTTTCATAAGCGGGAAAGAGAGAAGCGTTTCATAAGCGGGAGAGAGGGTCGCGCGACCTCGAGTGTATCCAAACACCGACGCTCGATATCACGGCGACGTAATAAACACAGCCCGAGCTAAATTGAGAAAATTGTATTTCTAGCGCCGGCGGCGAGTACTTTCACATTATCGAAGCTGAAAAGACGGGCTAAGTGTTTGTGTACCCTGAGGATCTCGGGGGAGCGCGGGATGTGTGACGATGCCGCTTGACAGTAACACACGGCACCACCTCCGGGGTTGTTTCGGGGCGATTCCCTACACGGTTGGAAAAGTAGCTGTGAGCATGTGTACATGTGTGTGTGTGTGTGTGTGCGCGCGCGTTAAAGAGGAACATCTCGGTACTAGTTTCGGGGGCGGGGAGAAGAGGAAAGGAGGGAAAGAGTGCGGGAAATTGGAGGGTTGAGCTAACAACCGCCACCTCTCTCCCTCGTCTCGTTGTCGTCAGCGAAAACTTTTAGATGCCGTAAGACCTCCGGTGCGCCGGAAGAGAGAAGAATTACTCGGCCGGAACAAGGAGCCACTTGTCGTCGTTGTCGTGTGCACGACGCGAGTTAAAAATAAATTGCTTGATGTCCTTCTAGGAAAAAAAAAAAAAAAAAAAAAAAAAAAAAAAACGCAATGACGAGGCGAAATCTCGGAGGAGGAGGAGGAAAACAAAATCAACCAAAAAATCTCGAGGAGAAAAGCGTTCGTTCGATTCTTCGATGCGAGGGAAACGCGCGTCGGCAAACTGTGTGTTTACCGCTCGAAATACGGGAATCGCCCTTTTGTCGCCGGGGATATACCTAAGGGTGTTCCGCGACCGGAAATTGAACAAGACCGTTTACTACTGTGTAATAATTGGCTTCGCACCGTGCCACTTAAACAGCAATTGTAGGTCATCTCGGCGAGGCACTTGGCACGACACACACAATACCACACGCTTTCTCTCTCGCTTCTCTCCCTCTCTCTTTTCCATATAGACAGAAGGCTATCGGTCGAGATTGTTGACAATAACACTGGAAAATGGTTCTCTCTCTCTCTCTCTCCCCTCCCCTCTTTCTCGAACGAAATCCATTGAATGTTAAATACTGAGTAACGATTCGCCCATGAAAACGGAAATCGCGCGACGGGCCAGCCAGAACGTTATAAACGAACGCGATTAAAATGTATTGACGTAACATTTAACCTTTAGAAACTCGGGGAAAAGACGTTGTAACGTTCCACTCTCACGCCACCTTTTATTTCCTCGTTCGGAATTCTTGATCAGATTTAGTCTCTCTCTCGCCACGACTCGCCGATACAATCGGCGTAATTAACCCGGGGATGGGAGGAGGCCAAAACTCTCTCTTACAGTTGTGCGATACTCGTAATTGTATAATCACCCTAATAAGTCGCCCTCAAAAGAGTCCGGAGGCGAACAGGATGTTGAATTATTTCAAAGCCACTTCTATCTCGTTAATGCCAAGTCGTCGGCGACGTTTGAATGGTCCGAGGAAGAGTAACTTACTTTACAGTTTCTGTATATTAATATCGCGCGCGAGCGCGCAACATTTTCCTCGGAATCCCGATTAGATCCCGAGACGGAGTTTAAAATTTCATCGGGCGCATCATTAGAGTCTACTTTTGAAACAACTTAAAAAAAAAAAAAAACGAGCGTTCTCTCGCCGCGTTCTTTGTGGTCGGTCTAAAGAAAAGAAAAAAACGTTACGCGCGCGACGTGTATACGGTTCGGTATACATAAAAGATAGTCAACTGGGAATGCATCGATCGTCATTTCAAGTACTGCGCGAGGTCGTTCTACAGTCCGTACTTGACGCATCGGCCAATCGGGACAACGATCGAAGCGCGTTCAATTTTTATAGCTTTAATTTCGCGGAAGATCTGATTGATTTAAAACGCTTTTCTACTCTCGGTTGGGGAAAAAAAAAACTCTTTTTCGAATTTAATCCGGAACTCGTCGAGGAACAAGCAGTTCGTTATAAGACTCGCGCGAGAAAATATCAAACGGAAAAGATAAATTTTAAGGTAGAAAAGTTTTGCAAATAAGAATCAAGGAAAATCACTCTGACGGTTAAATAACCAACAGTAAAATTTGATCATTGTTGTGAATCTTTCGTGTGATCTTTTCTCTTTCGAGTTATTGTTACGCGCGCGCGCGCGTTATTACACGTTTGAAATCGCACACTGTGAAACAGTCGTTCCGTTAATGTCGACTCGTGTGTGCCGACCCGTCCAACTTATCAGGGTTCATAACATAGTTGCGAAGAAAGTTTCGCGAACGCGCGCGCACATGTACATTTTTGCGGTCCTCCCCGTAACGCGCGAGTATTTTTGCGTTTTATTCGAGTTTAAACAACGCGCGCGAATGTTTATCGATCGTATGTAACCAATTCGCCGTGGCGATAAAACAAGAAAAATCCAGAGAGAAAGAAATTGAAAAATCCCTTCCCTTCGAAGATAAACTCGAAGAGAGAGAGATATCTCTCCTCATTCACGAAGTCGGACAACGATGTTAGAAAAAGATCTCTGTGTAAATTTTTCTGATGACAGAGAAGACATTGACTTACATTTCGCTCTCTTTTTAAAATTTTTTCTCCCTCCATCATAATTCTCGCTGTGTTTTCTTTCTACTCGAGGAGGAGAAGGGGAACGTATCTACCCCATAAAAAAAAAGTTTTCAACGTGACCTCGATCGTTTCCCGTCATTCTTTTCAATTATTAACACCGACGAGATCTCTTGTTCTCAATTCCCGAGTATAATCCATCCTGTGAGCATCGCGTTGGTGGATTCCTCTCCGTTTCACACATTCCTGAAATACTGCAATTGGCTTTTCCTTCATATATACGTATGTATCTTTCTCTTACGCTCTCTTTCTCTCTCTCTCTCTCTCTCTCTCTTTCGTAGCTACATAAACCTCAAATCCATGTTCATTATGGATAGATTCCTAAGCTATTAGCATCCCCTATAATCTTACCCATTACGAACAACGTCATCAATCCTCTCTCCACTTCAAACTATCCCCTTTCCCCATCTCAATTTTCCCGATCATCTCTCATCCTCGGCAATCCTGTAAAATGATAATACGACGCGATGTCATCGAATATCGCTGCGCAATAATGGAACGTCAACGTTTAACCCGAAAGACTTAATTTTTATCAATTATCCCGTTGACTGCGGGAGATTATATATATTCTTGTTTGCGCGCGCGAGAGATTTTCCCGAGCTGCTGGGCGACAGTGTTTTATCGGACCGGCGCGGCGAGAAGAAAGGGCGCGTCTTCGGCCGCATTGCTTCTGGCGTGGACGTAAATAGAATTATTCGATTTTCGTCTGCAATCGAGTGTATTTTCTTACATATTTCCAGAGGGTATAGACTATCTCTCTCTCTCTTTTTCCTTGCTGGGAAAATAAGAAAATTTACGTAACACACACTACAACCCGAGAGACAACAAATTCGGACAAGTGCTCGCTGCTAGTGACCTACGATTGCTAAGTTCGTGTTCGATCCCAAGAGAGAACGAAAAAGAGAGAGAGAGAGAGAGAGCACACGTTATTTCTGAAGGATCAGGTTCACACCGCACGGATCAAATGCGCCCGCAATAGCGGCGGAAAGTGGGCCAGGTCGGCTGTCGGAACCGGTAAGTTAACGACGACAATGTAAAGCGGTTTCATCTCTTTGCCCGGTTCGATAGCACCTCGCGGCTGTGAGATTAAACTTTAGATAGAATCTCGAACTTTATTTATCTACTTTGATAGCGAGAGAGAGAGAGAGAGAGAGAAAGAGAGAGAGTCATCCTCTTAAATCCCTCTCTCTTTTGCTCGAGGAACGATGCGACATATACGAGAGGGGAAGGGGGATAACATTGGACGAGATAAAGCTCTAATTTCGGATATGACGTACGTTACGACACGAGTGTTAACGGGCGACACGTGTCGTAATATATATGTCGCGAACAGATTCGAGCGATGATGTATCTCGGAGAAAGAGAGTGATTTAACGTTTTCTTCTTCTTTTTTATTTTTATTTATTTATTTATTTATTTTTTTTGTTATTTTTATAAACGATTGCGAGAAAAATCCATGCGCGTGTCGGCGTATCGGCATTTTTATACGAATTGAATCGCGCGAACAAACAGATCGTATATATGGCGCGGAGTTAAAATTAAAAGCCAGCAGTTTCGAAATAAAGTTTACGCGTATCCGACATATTTTCGCGCGCGCTCTCCGATTCTTCATTTTCATTTCTCTCAGTATATTCTCAATTAACCTTGTTTTCATTCGCCATTAATCCGCTGCAAAGAGATTTACCGGCACACCGCTTGTTGCCTGGGAATAGGACGCGGAGCAATGAGAGAACTAATACTCCCCAGCTTCCGGAGCTTACTTTGAGCCCTTTCGCGAAAACTCCCCGCGCTTCCTAATCTAGCAAAACAAGTAACTGGTTGTCCCGCGCGCTTGTTTGCAGAGACGCAGCAGCAGCAGTAGCCGCCGTTGCCGCCGCCAAGAGACATCAGCAACCGGCGATGATAAAGCACAACAACCGACGTTAAGACGCAATCATCCGGAATGGAGCATCGAGATAAAGACCTCTGTGCATTTCCGGGACGGAGCTATTCCGACACGACGATCGAAGATCGGTCGGTTCGTTTTACAGAAACGCGCCTCGAAACACGAGCCCGTCGCAATAAAGAAATGGCACACGCCTAGTATACGTTATGGAATATATCAGCAGTTTCCGCGGCTGTCGTACCCCATATCGAGTGTCGAGCCCGCAAAACTCGGCGATATTCCACAACGAACGATGCGCCCATTTAAACGGGCAGCAGCTCTCCGCAGAATCCATCCCCCCCGCGTGAACGAAGCGTCCATTTTACATGACGCGAGCACATCGCCCGTTATATATATATATACATATGTATATGAGAAAACGTATTAGAAATACATTCATCACGCTCAAAGCCGATTTTCGCGCTGACTCGTAGATTCAATGCGCGATTATCATCGAATATTCCGGTATTATGCTAGGAAAAACGGTGTCGAACGATTCGGTGCTACATCCCGCGCGAAGACAATCGCATAAAGCTGCTTTTTTTCTCCTCACCGCCTTCTCCACACTTCCGTCGTTGAATCGAGATCGCGAAATGCATCCGCGCGTTATCTCGTGAGCGGGAGCAGTCATCGTTGTAAAAAAAAAAAAAAAAGAAAAAAGCGATCGCCGGAAATCGTCGCCGGTGCGCCGAGTCTACTTCCCGTCGTCATCGTCGTCGTCGTCGTCGTCGTGTTTCGTCATGAGAGCGGAAGTTGCAGGACGAGCAGCGACGAGCGTCGCGTCGGGCTTACCGTCGGGTTTGCGCCCGGTGACCCGGAAGAGCTCGAGATGAAAACGCGCGCGTACCCATCGCGAGATGTCGTCGGGACTGACCGGATGAAGAAGAGGAGGAGCGGACGGAGGGTGAACGGGATGAGAACCGTCGTCGAGGTGGCGGCGATGCCCGCGCGAATCGGCGGCAGCAAGACATGCCGCTCGCTGGCGATGCTGCTGGCCGCGTGCTGCTGCTGGCTGCTGTTGATCGGCCAGTGCGCCGGCCAGAAGCCGATCAATCTCGGCAGCAAGAAGCGCGACGTCTACATCGCCGGTTTTTTCCCATACGGCAACCACGTGCCGGAGGGCCACATCGGACGCGGAGTCATGCCCGCGGTTAAGCTCGCGGTGGAGCACATCAACGAGCATCCGACGATACTCAGGGACTACCGATTGCACATGTGGTGGAACGACACGGAAGTAAGTTCTTCTTTACGTTTATTTTCATCCCCCCCAGTTTTATCCCCCGCTGTTCGCATCAGCAAATTGTATCCGGCCAATAAATTGTTTTGCGCGTCCCTTTAATCGGTAATCTAATGAAATTATTCTCGTATACATCAGTATGATAATATTGGTATAGGTATTGTAGATAGATAATAGATGTAGAATCGATATCTGCTACGCCTGCAAATATAATCTAAAAATTTAGGTCAAGGAGACTCGAGTCGATTTTTATCGAATGAGAATACGAAAAACTTGTGCGCACGTGTGTGTGTGTGTATATTAACGCGGTTAAAATTGAAATGAAGAAAACGAAAAAAGAAAGAAAAAATTGAATCGAATACACACACACACACCGAAACGAGAAATCTGATATTTGTGAATAAAAAAGTGCGATTCTCGATCATATTTTACCATTTAATTCTATTGCGCGGAGAAAGAAAATTTTCACACACAACTCGACTCGGATTTTTATCGCGTCTGATTTGTATATTAGATTGGCGGGCACACACAAGGGTAACCCCGTACTCGAGCGTTATTATATTCTGGGGTAAAGCTATTTTGCCATGTTATTATTATCGCGGTAATGTCTCGACGTCAAGTGTATAAAAATAGCTTACCGAGCTATACGCGCAACTCCATGTTCGTACACTGTCTGTATCGTCGAGAACATCACCGTTCTTTTCTGGAAGTGTTGCGTAGACATTTTTTGCAATTCAAATTTTACGCCGCTCCCTCCCGGGGAGCAATAAACAACAGCGGGATACGTGTTTTTTCTTCCCCATCTGCGACGCGAATTGCGAATTAAGCTTAACCGAGATCGCGAGCAAAATTCGCGGCACGAATGGTGCGGCGCATGTTCCGAGATCCGTCGAATATTTGACGGGTGAACGCATTGTCCCGAAAGAGAATCAAAGGGAAAGAGAGAGAGAGAGAGAGACAGAGGAAGGGGCTTTTCCTTTTGCCAGACGTCACCGATGCTGCGCATCGGTCGATACATCCAGCAGCAACCGCCACTTGTATCTCAATTTCCGCTGAATTAGGAGCTATCGATGCGGGACGATTTATCGCGTTGTTTACCCGCCGCGCGATGGCACTGATCGCCACAAATTCCGTGGAATCTCGTCGCTTGATCTGGACGCGCGACTTCAAGACCTCGATTTTTCGACGAGGGAAAATGGAAGGTAGATCGAAAACTCGCGTCGGAGCTCCACGCATTTCCTCCCAAACTTTGGGGGACATCGTATAATAAAAAAGTCCGTGACTCGGCGCGAATCCGCTGCGTCACGGGTTCTCGCTCAAACTCCGACAGGCGGAAGGGAAACGACGGCCTTCGACAAAAAAAAAAAAAAAAAGAAAAAAAAATTTCAATCACATCGCATGACCCCTCAAGGTTCAATAGACGACCGCTCGTTACGATACCAATCGATAACTGCCGGTGAAATCGCGCTGATCGAAGCGGAATTTCTACAAGTCCCGACAATTTTCTCTCTTTCTCTCTGTCTCCTAGCGTTTGTGAGCTACGTGCAAATTCGCAGAGGCAAAATGTATTTCGCAAAACGCATTTACGCGCGCGCGCAAGATAATTCGTTATCGCGCGCATTGTGTGTTGCAGATGCTAAAACCGACTAAATTCCGCATCGCTGTGTTGTAAAGATAGCTGCGAAACAAAACAACAAGCAAGCGCAACTTAAATTACTTCGAGTTGTCCGCGGTAATAACGTGCAACGCGAAAGCGCGCATAATGCACTTTGCGGGACGCGGCTAATATACACGGGCACATAAAGAGCCTTACGGTTTTAAGTGGACTTCGAACCGTCCGGAAGTTCTTACGAGGAATAATTCTATTAGGAGAAAAAGTATATACACCTTGGAAGCTTGCCATGCCTTCGAAGGGAGATTGGCCGTGAAAATTCCGGACATACGGAAAGAGAGAGAGAGAGAGAAATTCTCACGCGAATCTCGATACGTAGTCCATCGCAAAAACTATTCGATTTAAAAACCAATCGGTTGTACAATTCCCGAATAGACTTCGAAGTTCTTTTTTGGTTTCCGTTTGCGCGGACGCTACGTGTACCGACGACACGGTGTATCTCCTCCCACCGTCGTCGTCGTCGTCGTCGAGTCGCCGACGACATAGACATAGGGAAATTGCAGAGAAAACTTCCAGAAGTAGAAGTGCACACCGAGTCAAGGATACCTAACCGCGAGTGCAACTTCGAGCGGAAACTTTACGTTTACCTTTATGTAGCGTCTGGAACTCGACGTTCTCTCTGTCTCTCTCTCTCTCTATCACATGCAAACTCGCGCGCATACACACGAGTCGCCGCGAAATTAGGTCCCTACGTAGATGACGTCTGCATTCGAGAAGGGACGCGCGGATTCGCGCGAGCTTTAAATTATGAATGGAAATTTATGCGAAACGCGCTATGGGCCGTGGACGACGCCCATGAAAAACAATCCGCGCGCGTGAGTCGCCGAGCGCGAAACAACGATGTAAATCACGATTTTCTCATTTCGAGCAAACGGGAAGATTTGTAGATATACTCAACGTAAAATATTCAAGACTCTCTCCGACTTCCTCTCAATTATGGCGTCTGTCGCGCTCGCGCGTGAAAGAAAGAGGGAAAGAAAGAGAGAGAGAAAAATTGTAGAATTTTATACCGTGTCACGCACGTTACGAGAAAAAAAAAAAAGCATAGCTACGTGTGTTATTATCGTTGACTCGAACTACTGTCGCAGAACGCTACGCGAGCGGATGGAAAAATTAATCCGTCGAGAATTTTTCCGTGCGCGCACACGGCGCGCACGTGTTTTTCCATCTTCGGAGTGTGTGTGTTCTGACCGGAACGGAAGAAACGCGTAACGGGAGATTATATTGTTAAATACACTCGACATCCTTTCGATTGAGTCCGGTGTTGCAGAAGCGGCAACACGCAAAAAATACATACAGCGTTGATATATCTGCATAGTCACGTAATGGTATTATCTTCATTTTTCTCGCAAACGAAAGGTAAACAGCCGTGAAACGGCACTTTTTTTTGTCTTTCTCTTTTTCTCTCACTTCCCCTCTTTCTCTCACTCTAACGCAGTTACTCGGTTCGCCGAACCCGGAAAATCGCATCGCGACACTGTGGCGCTTAAACGCCTCTCTCAGGAAATCGCTGAGGCTTCAGACACATCGAATTATGAGTCGCCAATTAGCCACGAAGAAACGAGCGTGAAAAAGCGGGGCAGCTTACACGAAGACGGGCGAGATTAATCGCTTCCTATTACTTGTCGAAAGGATATTGTGAAAAGTTGCGGCGCTCGCTCAAGTGTACAGCAAGCGAGCGAGCGAGCGCGCCGCATGCACGTATACATCGATACTCGCTGCCAGTAGTCGCAGTAAATATGCGCACCGCCGCCGCAGCAGACACTGGCACGTCTGGGGCCGTCTACTACATCCCATTTTCACTGCCAAGAATTTTCTCGAGAATAATCGCATTAAGTTGGGATTTGAACGCGTCAATTAATTCTATCAATTCTCACGCGAGAGAGAAATCGCGGCACTTTTCGAAGCGAGAAATTTTCCGGATGAATTCTCTTCAGGACACGCAATGTCATAATTAAGGAATTTGCCGGCGCCGCCGCCGTCTCGAATCACAATGCCATTTCCGCGATTTTTAACCCGACATCTAAACGAAGAAAAAGATGCTTCTTTTTCTCATATAATGGCAGATTATCCTTTATCATCTGTTGCAACAATGCGGCAGCTCCAACAATGCCCATTGTTCGTAGTCGATAAAATGGCGCTTTTTCTCGTTTTCATAACGTTAGATTCAAACACAGAGGTTCGAGTTTAAGCTCTTTCTTAAGCTCTTCTTCTCCCTTCTTCTTCTTGCTGCTGTCTACTTTCGGCGATCTGATTACTAAACACAGCGACTAATGAACTTAAAGATTTTCCTCGAGTTACGCGATTCTTCATCGCGCAACATAATTTCCAAGAATGGAAACTCTTACTTCTGCCGTGATAACCGATGTATCGGAAATCGATATAAAATGGAACGGGGAACATGCAGTAAACGCGATATGGAATATCTCTCTCTCCCTCTCTCTCTCTCTCTCTCTCTCTCTCTCGAGTGAGCAGCGATAAATTTAAATTTTGGAGAACCGTCAGTCTCTTTCACGGACGTTTTCAGACGAAAAATTAATGAGAGATAATTAATACAGTGCTGAATTGTGAGAGCAAAATTATACACACGATGGAAAGATGAAATAATATAAAATAATGGAAGCGGTAGTTAGAAAACGGTGAGTTTAAATTACGGTAGTTTTCAGCTTCAAATAATTTTCGACTGATTGCAGAAATTTCAGATCGCTCACATAATAAATTCGCTAATCTTTACACTTGGAAACGCGGCACACGCGTTTTGTTCCCTGCCCAACTGGAATTCCTATTTTCATCTGTGCAATTATATCTCTTTCTTTGTGAAACGGGGTTACCCACACGAGTAAGCGCACAAAGAAGGTAGTGACACGTCAGAATTAATTCCCACGTGGAAAACATTTCGAAGTGTGTGTGTGAGATGCGGATATCAAAAGCGCGCGTGTAGACACCGAAACTCTCAAAAGGAATATGCAATATACCGGTTCCAATAATCGTCCGTTACACAAATAATACATCGGAGCTCTCTCTCTCTCTCTCTCTCTCGGATATCTTTCTCGTGTCTGACGTTTTAATTATTATTTCAGTTATGAGAAAGAGAGAGAGAGAGGGACGCACAAAGTGCTCTCATATTTGTCTGCATTAAATATTTAGATATTTCCGCAACACAAGAACTTTCGACAACAAAGTTTTCCAACAATTATAACGGCAAAATATTGAAAACCTGTGAGTGTGTGTTGTTGTTACATATATAAAAAAAAAACCCCATTATACGATATAAATACTTCTCAACGCTCCCCTTTCCCCGCCGAGATTAAATAAAGTCGAAATATCGCACGCGTTTTATCGCAAAATTTCTACCACACTCATAACTTCACGATCCGGTGCGAACTTTGTTGAATTAATCTTTCGCTCGATAATTTGCGGAGAAGATGTCAACGTTCCCGATAATATTTGTCCGTACGCCGATTTTCTGGCATAGCCTCCGCTCTTCGTCCATTTTCTGGCCGTACCCCAACAAGCACTTGTTGATTCTGCAAATATCAAAGAGGGGTTTCCGATATAAGACGATCACTTTCCATCTTGATATCGTGAGTGAAGGGGGAAGAAAAGTAACTGTATACATATATATATACATATATATATATATATA